>PVIW01004337.1:0-135657 GCA_004026585.1 Noctilio leporinus
ATTCATATACTTGGTTCTGTGTTGGTTGTTGTTAGTTTTGTTCATTATTGTCCCGTAAGAGGTGAGATCATATGATATTTGTCCTTCACTGACTGGCTTATTTCACTAAGCATAATACTCTCCAGTTCCATCCATGTTGTTGCAAAGGGTACAAGTTCCTTCTTTCTTTCTGCTGCATAGAATTCCATTGTGTATATGTGGTAATGCTATTTTTATTTAGGTGTCTGGGGAGATTGCATTTTGCTGCCTGTTATGGTTGCATGGGGTCCTAGGGCCTGTTTTTTTGAGTTGTGAAGGAAGTGAGAAAGTCACTTCTAGGCAGAAACAGTTGATCGCTAGTGCAACACATCTAGAACTAATGTTTTCCATCATCAGAGTGACCAGCAACATTAGAGATGGAGGCTCCAAGGAGTGAGGAGACCAGGAATGGCAGCCATGTAGGGTGAGGGAGAAATAGACTTCTATTTATGTCACTGGGATTGTTTGCAGCAGAAAATAATGTAGTCTATTCTGACAGATCCTTAGTTGTGGCAAGAATAAATCAATGTGTCCCTTTTAATTGGAGCAGAAGATTTGTGGAGCCTGTGATTACCAAGTAGCTAATTTACATAGTTTTGAAACTTTACCTTGTCAATAGGCCCTTGTCGTGACCTTACCATTCATAAGTTTAATATTATATTCTATCTCACAGTAGAAGGATTTCTAAATATAACTCTCATTAATGCCAACACTCCTTTGCATATTGGAATGACATTCTAGCCCTTGAAATGGTGAATTTGAGTGAGAACGGCACATGAAAAGCAGATCAGAATCAGGCAGGCAGTCTCTCCTGGGAGGACAGGAACTAATTTGAGTTTTGAATTTATCCTTTTGATGTTCTATTATTCCCAACAATGGTAAGTAATTTTAAGATGGAGACTTGAAGCTGCCTAGGCCTGTTCTATTTTCATGTCTAGTCCACTCTTATTATTCAAATGTGACTTTCATTCATGACTTTTATTTTTTGACAACTAGGTCAATAGGTGTGTGCATTGCTTCATCCTGAATGTTAAGCAGGAGAAAAAGGGCTCTTAGCACAGCAGATAAATAAAAAGTGTGAAAAAATTGAAGATGTGTGCATCAACAGCCAAGATTATGCTTTAATTGCTCATTTTAGTTCATTTTGCTTTGGGTAAAGATATTTTTTATGTCATAGGCTTAAGCTTAAACCAAACTAATAAAAATAGTAAGAGTTACAAATGTTAACCAAGTTTTTGTTTTTTAATTTGGGAGGGAATTCCTCTGGGGATATAACAAAGATACAATCTTTATTTGTTAGTTTCAATGAAAAACTTAGAAGCCCACCACCTATTCCAGAGCAGGGAAAAGAATTGATACTTCCTCCATTTTGTACAAAGTGTCCAAAGATCACCATTTATGTACGCAGCCCAAGGATCAAATATGCAAGTAGGAAGACACTTCCAGAATAAGCTCTAGGATATGCAAAATATAAAGGCATTTTTCTAAATGAAGTTATTACGGAAGATGACTGGATGCATGCCATTAAAAAGGATTAAAAGTGATTAGAATTGTACTGATTTCTGGGAATAAGATAGTCAAGTAAAACTTGGGTACAAAGGCTGTCAATCATACAGGGAGAATGCTGCCATTTTGAACATTTCTGAGAATTCTAAGGAAAGTTTAGGCTGATATTTTTCTCTTTCTTTACAGCCCATTCTATTCTTGTTGCCATGATAATTACTGTAATCATATCAGCATGGTACAGAGGTGTCTGCTGTTAATGGTGGAGAAAAAAGGAACACTTTGTTATTATTTTCTCTAATTATTAAATATTGTCCTTGCAAATCTAGACTCTTCCTCCAGATGAAGAAAAATGCCCCCCTTTTGTGCAGAATATCACCTGGCCAGCAACATACTTTTATGACCTCTTGGAACCTCCACCCTCTAATCTGTTTCATGGGAAAGGTTTCCTCTTACCTAACACGAAAATTGTAAGAAGGAAATGAAATGATGTACATGTAGGTGCTTTGTAAACTACTCATGACTGAATAATCCCATGGTTATTATTGATGGGCACTTAGCAAGAAATTAAAATAATGAAAGAAGCATGAACATTGTAATTTTTTTACAGTAAGCTAAAATGTAACTTTTATTTTACTTTCTGACATGGATATTAATTTTTCTCTTCCTTAAGAAATAAAATGTTTTGAAGAATTATTAAGGCTTCCATGGCTTATTAAGTTTTGTTTTGTTTTAAAATTTAAATTGGGCGTGTTTGCAGTAAGTTGGATAAAAGACTCAGTTTCTAGAGTTTAATTTTCTGGTGTTGAGGAGCAAATATTATCTAGATTTCCTTTCTGGGACTTCTCTTTGTTTTTCTTGTAGCCTACTTCGATCACTACATTTATTTCAGGATATTGGAACAATTTGCCTACATGTCAAATGCTTCCTCTAAACTGAGAACTTCTCAAGGCCAGGGTCTATTATCTATCTTAACGATTTCTCAATGCCAAGCAACTCACAGTGATTGAAATCTAGTACTAAACGAATGTTGAATTGGAACCGAGGCTATTTATTTCTTGGCTCTTATGTTTCTCCTAACACATTTATTGTTGTTTCCATTAGTTTTGAAAGTTAGTACTGATTTTTCTACCTGACTAATTTATATTGATATTGTATATATCTTGGGCTTCTTGGCTTCTCTCTGGCCCAAATCAGAAAGATAAATATCAAATCTGTTAGTAATGATTCAAAACACTTTTAATCACAAAAGTAGCATATCAATGAAAAATTTAAATAATTTAAAGTTATTTAAAAATGATTGGTAAATAGAGTGTAAAAACTATTAACTTCCCTCTTACCTTCTCCCAATCCCATCGCTTTTCCCAGAGAAAACCCCTTTCCTCTGTTTGGTATATTATTTTTCCACAAGCTTTTCTTTGCATTTGAGTTCTTGTATGCGCACATGTGTATACATATACACCCTATCCACACAAAGACTATTTACAAAGATATCATACTAAGAAGATTGTTTTGGAATTTGCTTATTGCCCTACCCTTTAAATTAACAGTATGTTTGGAACCACTCTCCAAATCAGCATATAGGATTGTTTTTATGATTGTAAATAATTTTATTGCATCCATAACATAGTGCAATCAAAATTAATGCATGCATTTCCCTATTGAGGACATGTTTATATTGTTAAGGGCAAAAAAGAAGGCAATAATATTTTTGAACATGTATCTTTGAACATGTCAGAATTCTATATCATATCCACAGAAAGGAAATTACTGAGTGAAAGGGTATGCACATAAAATAGATGTGAAATTGCCACCTAAAAAGGCTGCACTAATTTATACTTCTATCAGTCTGAGAGTGCTTATCTCCATATCATCGGCAACAATAGATACTTGGTATTTATTTTTACTTTTAATCAACAAATTTGTGAAAATGTTACCTCACTGTAATTTTATTTGCATTTTCCTAATCACCAGTAAAATTTTTTTTAAGGATAGGAACTCTCCTAACTTTCTCAACACACCTCTAAGCTCTGGTCCTTTTATTAAGATTTGAATCACTCCTTTAAAAAAACTTAGGCATTATCAAATTGCATTATTCTTTAAGTGGGAGATGCTAAGAATAGTGACTCTTTAGTTGTTTAAAACTTTGATTATTAGCCTCTATAAACTTAGTGCAAATCTAAAAACTATTCCTAAGAATTTTCTCCATTTTCAAGCCACTTTCTGTTTTCTAGAAATCCTGCTCTTGGGTTGACCACTGTGGTATGACTCATTTAAAGCAAGGCACCCCTTTCTGTTAGAAGATTTTGAGAACTGTCTGTGACAGTAGAAAAACTATATAACCACTGTTATTTATTGAGCCCTTATTAAATGGTAAGCACTTAATAAGTGTTATTGCATTTAGTGCCCCAAAGTCTCACAATTAGTAGGTGTCTGACCTCAGAGTCATGATGATTCTGTGGTTCCTTTATAATCTCTCATTCTAATCTGTTTGCGCTAATTCATACCCCACAGACATTTTTAGTGGTCAAAGCTTAGGACAGGGCATAGAGAGCACTTACAGGTCTTACCAAGAAAATGTGACTAAATCTTAGTCCCTCAACCCTGTGTTGACCAGCTTTTGTCTTCCAGGGTTCTATGAGAAAATAAAGGCCTATAGAAAGTGAGCGAGTTACTCTTTTCTGGGCTCTCCCAAGGATGGTGTGGCAGTACTATTTTAGATGCACGGAGGAGTGAATTCATTATATGTGATGGGTGTCTGGGGCCATTAGGTTTAATGCTCTCATGGAATCCTGGCTGAGAAAGGCCAATAGACTGTCATCTCCCAGGAGTCTCTGTCACTTGAGCATTGTTCATTGTTTGAACTTTCAAAAGAGACACACATGAAAAATGCCTTTCAGTATCTATGAGATAACATGTTTGTGACTTTTGAGGTATCACTCAAGTGACAAACCTATTTGAGAATAAACTTGTTCTACAAAATGATGTTAAGAAAAATTTATTTTACTTTCAATTCCTTCCTGCGCGCTCTAGTCAGAATGTAGGATTTCTAAGACATTCCATCAGACTATAACCATGCCATAGTGTTCTGGAATTTTTGTCCCAGGCTGGGTAGTTAACAATCACAGGTTTTCTTTAACCTACTCATAATTTCTTAGTTGATTGACTTTGAATGATGAAGGTTGAACTTACCTTGAACTTACCTACCAGACTATATAGGTTCTGATGTTGATTTGGCTGAATGTGCCTCTGTAGTGTGATCACATGTCAGGAGGAGTAGGTAAACATCTGTAAAGGGTCTCATAGTAACTATTTTTGGCTTTTCAGGCCATGTAGTTTCTGTCACAACGATTGAACTCTGCCTTTGCAGCCCCAAAGCTATCATAGGAACTGGGCACAGGACTGGGTGGACTTACTGTGTTCTAGTATGACTTTATTTGCAGAAACAAGTTGTCCTTAGCTCACCCCTATCCTGGTAGAAGAGACAGTAAGAGCTGGAAAATTCTCAATATAATACAGTTTTCTACAGTGTTAATTTTTCTGTAACATGTACACTGAATTGCAGGAGCCAGGAATTCGTATGATCAAACACTCAATTTAATTTTGACAATGTCTCTATTTGTCTTATTGAATGTGCCCTCTCAGGCTCTGTCATAAGTAGTTTCTATGTTCTTCTTTAAGCCATCCCTCCAGTCCTCTAGACAGACATTATCATCAGGATCTTTTGGAGTGTCAGAGAGATTAAGTACATTACCCTAGTGTTCATAGCTGGTTAATGACAAGGTCTAGACTTTCTCTTAAGCCTGTGGACCTCACAACTCTTTTCACTAGAACATTGTTTTTCCTAGGTAGCCAAGAAGATAGGAATAAATGCAGATATCTTCTTGTTTACCTAATGATAGCTAGCTTCCTGATTTGAGAAAGATGCATTCTTGAAAGCAATAACAGCTGCAGCAACATCTAGAAAGCAAATAAAACACCAGGCTGTAATCTTCCATAGTGAAAAAAAGTAAATCATTTCTGAATGGTCATGAAAGTATGGACGGGCTAGAATCTAGAGCAGCAGATCAGGAGGGCTTCTTTTATTCTGTATGTAGGGTTCATTTAAAAGTTTAGTCTAAAGCCCTGGCTGGTGGCATAGTGGATAGGTGCCAGCTTGGGAAACCAAGGTTTGCTGGTTTGATTCCCAGCCAAGGCACATAACCAGGTTGCAAGCCAGGTCTCCAGCCAGGTCCTCAGCTGGAGGCAGGTGAAAGGCAGCCATACATTGATGTTTCTCTCCCTTTCTTCCTCCTTCCCTGCCCTTCTTTCTAAAAATAATGAACAATAAAAAAATTATATTAAACAGAATTTAGTTTATGCTAACATCCACCTGTCTGCCTTAACCTGAATGTGACGAAGGGTACCGTCTTTGCATCTTACTGCCTTCCAGTTGAATTTTGAAAAACAGGATAATGCCATTGTTTATTTATAAAAGTGGGAATCAAACTCTAGTGTTGAAGATCTCTGTAATCCCTCAAACTTACTAAATAAGGTCAATTTGTTACTAATACCATGATCCTCTTCCCCACTGCCTGTAATTCAGGCTCTGTAAGACTGCTGGTTAAATGGAAAAACTAGAGATCAGACCGGCTCCTAGATACTTGGTGGACTTATTTTGAACTTGATAACAACAAAAGATCAGGCTGGTTTTAGGTGTAACTCAGAAAAGAAAGGTTTTATACAGAGTTTGTAGATACCTTCCTATCCATAAAGACAGTATTTCCTAGCTTCCCAATTTTCCCCATCCTTAACTCTGGTTTCCATAACAACGCATATCCCTTGAGAGCTAGAATTACTAATAACGAAGCGCTTCCCACTGGCTTCTGATGTTTGCGTTTCAGGGAGCCTTTGCTCTTGTTGACACTCTGTGGCCTACAACACAGCCAATTAAATTTCAGTGAGCAAGTATTCCAGGCTCCCCAGTGCCTACTATAATAATATTTTAAGTTTCTGGGGTTGCAACTGTAGCGTTAATAAATAGCAATAAGAAACATTCTTATTGTCTTTGAATGTATGTAGAGTATAAGAACATGTCTCTTTTCCCCAGCTTGTTCCAATCCTGAGAAAAAAGAAAAAAATTCTTATTTGTCTTCTTGATGGAAAAAATTTTTATAAATGTGTGAAAAGGATTTCTGTAGTACTTTATCGGAGAAAAACATGATTTCAGAACCCTCAGTTTATCAATGTCTTGGTTAGGACACAGAAAGAAGCAAAGTGTGAATATTTAGAACTATTTGCTTATTTTTTAGGTTAATATTAGGACTTGGAGATGTCACTCATGGTTTCATCCACTTACCATCTGCTTTACATGTTATTTATATGGAGTGACATGAAATTTAGTATGCAGTGACATATATGGGATTTTGATCTTATTATTATGTTATTGTTTTTCAGTTACTCTTTAAAACCTCCTGTCTCACTTGTCTTCTTTATTCAGTACAATTCTGAAATCTCCTCTAAATCATCATTTGAAATTGACAGAGGACTGATTGAATCATTCTCCACTGTAAGAGAGATCAAGGAATGATAGAAGTTGTTTTGGATTTCGGTATGCAATTTCAATAGAAATTATTTGTGAGTGGCATAAAGTCTACTTCTAATCACTTGATTTTGAAGTTATCTATCTAACCTATCATTTATTTATTTTAGTAGGGTTACTGAAGTAAAATTTACATACCATAAAATTTACCTGTTTTAAGTGTAAAATTTAATAATGTTAGTAAATTTGTAGAATTGTGTAATTATCACTATGATCCAATTTTGGAGCATTTTATCAAATTCAAAAGATCTTTTGTGTCTCTTTGCTGTCAATATTCTGCTCCCATCTCCAGCATCAGTGAGCTGCTGCTATTCCTACAATTAGGTACTGAGCTGCTGCCTATTTCTATAGTTCTGTTCCAAACATTATGCAATATGTAACATTTTGCATTTTTTGCAACATGTTTTCAAGCATTGTTTTCATGTTAAAATCTGGCTTCCTAGGGGTCACCTCTGAATCAGCATGGTTTAGTGTTCAACCAATGATGAGTAAGATGTTGTATGTGTAGGGGAGGTAAGGATTTCCCTTATTTTCTTAGGTTCTTGGCTGAATTTCTGTAATAAAAACAAATGGACAAGAAAAAAATACCCAGAAATTTATTAACATATATATATATATATATATATATATATATATATATATATATGCGAAATTTAGGGAAGAGTAACTCAAAGAGGTGGTTTAGAAATCAGGCTTATATAGCACCTTAAACCAAGAATAATAATTTTTAAAAGAAATGACAGGTGCCAGCCTGTGAACCCAAAGGTCACTGGTTTGATTCTCAGCCAGGGCACATAACCAGGTTGCAAGCCGGGTCTCCAGCCAGGTCTGTATCTGGAGGCAGGTGAAAGGCAACCATACATTGATGTCTCTCTCCCTCTCTGCCTCTGTCCCTTCCCCTCTCTCTAAAAATAATAAAATAAAGTCGTAAAAAAAAAAAAAAAAAAAAAAAAGACATGACAGAACAGAGGAAAATAATTGTAGGCTTTGAGAGCAGGAAACTATGGGAAGGTAAATATATGGGAAACTAATGGTAGTTAAAAGCTACCTGGCTGATAAGGTTTCAAGTTGGCTCCAGGGATTAACTTTTGGTTTTTCCTGGTAGAGAAGAGAGGGTGGGCACTTTGAAAAAGTGTGTCCTGCTTTTAGGCAAATAGGAAACTGGCAGGGAGCTTTTCTTGTATAAAAATCTCAAATGTTTTTAGTTCATCAGTTTACAAGTTTTCCTTGATTTTTACTTGCTGCTCAGCTCTGTGCTTTGACCTCTGCGTGCTTGCATAGCCTCATATTCAGGCAGGACTGCTGCCTTCTAGTTCTGTTTTTGGAAGCATGTTTAGCCCATTTGGAATTGTGCTATTTATTCAATGAGTATTAACTATCAATGTGAATATTGAGACTGAAAAAATTTGTCATATATTTATTGCAAGTACATACTCTGAGCACATGCTGGGTTTGTAAATGAATCACTATAATATTTCACCCTATCGCAATACAGTTTTTAAATAATATTTTATTGATTATGCTATTACAGTTGTCTCAATTCTGTCAGGCAGTCCACACACCATTGTTCATGTCCATGAGTCATGTGTGTAAGTTCTTTGGTGACTCCATTTTCTATATTGTACTTTACATACACATGGCTATTTTATAACTCTTTGTACTTAATCCCCTCACCTCTTCACCCATTCCCCCACACCACTCTCCCTGTCCGGCAATCATCAAAACTCCACACTCATGATTCTATCTCTGTTCTTCTTGTTTGCTTAGTTTATTTTTCCGATTCAATGTTGATAGATATGGATTTATTCCCATTTTATTGTTCATAGTTTTGATCTTTTTCTTAAATAAGTCTTTTTAACTTTTCATATAATAATGGTTTGGTGATGATGAACTCAATTCCTTTAGCTTTTTCTTGTTTGAGAAGCTCTTTATCTGCCCTTTGACTCTAAATGATAGCTTTGCTGGATTGAGCAATCTTCATGGTAGATCCCTGCTTTTCAGGACTTTGACTCTTTCTTGGCAATCCCTCCTAGCTTGCAAAGTTTCTTTTGAAAAATTAGCTGACACAGTCTTATAATTCCCCTGCAGGTAACTAACTGCTTTTCTCTTGCTGCTTTTAAGGTTCTCTCTTTATCTTTAATCTCTAGCATTTTAATTATGATGTGTATTGGCATGGGCCTCTTTGCATCCATCTGTTTAGCACTCTCTGTGCTTCCTGGACTTGCATGTCTATTTCCTTCACCAAATTAGGGAAGTTTTCCTTCAGTATTTTTTCAAATAGAATTCAATTTTTTTTCTCTTTCTCTTCTCCTTGTAGCACCCCTATAATGTGAATGTTGGACCCCTTGAAGTTGTTCCAGGGACAGCTTTTACTATCCTCACTGTCTTGGATTCTTTTTTCTTCTTGGTGTTCTGATTGGTTGTTTTTTGCTTCCTTATGTTCCAAATCATTGATTTGATTCTCTGCTTCATCCACTTTACTGTTGTTTCCCTGTAAATTATTCCTTAGTTAGTATACCCTTTGTTTCTGACTGTATATTTTTTATGCTGCTGGAGTCCTAACTAAGTTTCTTGAGCACCCTTAAAACTGTTTCGAATTCTGCATCAGCTAGTTTGCTTATCTCCATTTTGTTTAGCTCCTTTCTTGGAGTTTTGATCTGTTCTTTTTTTTATTTATTTATTTTTATTGTTGTTGTATTACATCCATCGCCTTTTTGCTTCCTTCGTCCCCCGCGCCCCCACCCATCCCCCCCCCCAAAGTCAATCCCACCTGCTGTCCATGTCCATGGTTCTTTTATACTAGGTTCTTGCCTAAGCTGCTCCCCTTCCCTGCCTCTGCCTCCCCCCTCCCCCCAACCCCTTTCCCCCTGACCACTGAAGGCCTATTCACTGTATTCATATATTTGGTTCTGTTTTGCTTGTTAGTTTTGTTCATTATTGTCCTGTAATGGGTGAGATCATATGATATGTGTCCTTCAATGACTGGCTTATTTCACTAAGCATAATACTGTCCAGTTCCATCCATGTTGTTGCAAAGGGTATGATCTGTTCTTTCATTTGGGCCATGTTTCTTTGTCTCCTCATTTTGGCAGCCTCCCTGTGTTTGTTTCCATGTACTAGGTAGAGCTGCCATGACTCCCTGTCTTGGCAGTGTGTCCTAATGCAGTAAGTGTCCTGTAGGGTCCAGTAGCACAGCCTCCCCTGTCACCCAAGCTGGGTCCTCCAGGTGCACCCTTCATGTGGCTGAGTACACCCTTCTATTGTAGTTGAGCCCTGATTGTAGTTGTCAGGTCAGTGAGAGGGATTTACCCAGGGCCAATCAGACTGGCTCTGACCACTGGCCACTGGCCTCTACTGTCTGTGGAGGATCAGCTGTGTGGAGGCAGTGTGGCGGGGCTCTGATATTGTCCCATCCTTGGGCCCCTGGGTAAGATCTCTTGGAATGTGCTGGGTTGTAGCAGGGACTGCACAGCCCTGCCCTGCCTGCACAGCCAGCCAAACCTATCCACATACCCTCGGCTTCCTCACTCTGCCTCCAGTCTCCTTGAGCAGCCTCATGGGGGTCTGGGGACCAGCATGGGCCTCTCAGGCTGTGACCGGAGCTTTCCCTAGGAAATACATTGATACTTAAATATACTTGTTATTTCTGTCAGTTTGTGTTAATTTTTTTTTTATACTTCTCTATACTTTTTTTTTCCACTTTTTTTTTTAAAACTTTATTGTTGTTGTATTACATCCATCCCTTTTTCGCTCCCCTCTGTCCCCCTCCCCACCCACCCAATTCCCCCCAAAGTCAATCCCACCTGTTGTCCATGTCCATGGTTCCTTTATATTAGGTTCTTGTCTAAGCTGCTCCCCTTCTTTGCCTCTGCCTCCCTGTGTTAACTTTAATTAGAAATATTTCAAAGCTCCTACGATCATTTATTTACTCTGTTAAAGTCAGCTTTATATATTTTTTCATATTTTTTCAACTCTGCTTCTTTTGGGTTGAGATTTAGAATTAATCTTAGCTCCTTGGCCTCATCAAAATAAGAATGATCCTCTTCTGAACATACATTATCTGGCAGGCCCCATGCTAGGTGCTTTACAAAGAGGATGCTAATTCTTTCAACCTAGAACTTGCTTTGCAGGTGGGAAAGCAAGCTTAGAGATGCTGTTTGTAGGTGCTGGGAACAGTTTTCAAATACAGAACTCTTGCTCCAAAGCTTATGTCCTTTTCATTACCTAACATAGAGTACGCTCCCATTGGCTCTCTGAAAGGACATTTGTTGATGTTGGCTATTTTTATTTATTTTTGGTGTATTTGCATCTCTCTCTCTTTCTTTCTCTTTCCCTCTCTGTCTCTGTCTTTTTTTCCCCATGTACCCTGCACCCTGCAATCCTGAAAAAGTTCTTAATTGTTTGGCTCTGAGTTCCCTGCTGAAAGCATGGACATGTAACCCACCTAGGATGGCACAGTCAGGGGCCGGACATGGATAACCAGGGGTGCTCTTCTTGCTGAATCTGCCTTTAGACAGTGAGGACTATCCCAGAGAGCAGAGATTAGGAGAGAAGCCAGACACACAATGACATTGTTTGAGCCCCTCAGCCATCTGTGCCCGAGGTCAGTCCGCTGCCCTGGAACACTTAGAAAAAGTACCACATCCCTGCTATTGCTAAACCAGCTCCAGGCAGGTTTCTGATACTTGCAACCAAGCCATTCTCATTGAGAATTCCTAACACGTACTAGCTCTTACGGGACCTGAATAGCATTGCGAGGCTCGTCAATAATAGCCTTATCCTATGGAAAGCTGGCACTTCAGTGGCTGTGTGGCTGGTACAGGTGACCAGCCCAAGCCCCTCACCCTGGAGCCCCGGCACTCAAATCCATCAGATCATTGCTGAGTGGGTAGAGATGCCTCGTCATCCTCCAAAGTTGGGAAGGGAAGTCTGGTGGGGAAAGATGCAAATGAGTTAAAAATGATAAGCCCTTCTTAAGGTTCTGTTTAATTTGATGCGCTGAAGCTCTGTTCTGGGTGTTGAATATTCATGGGTAGTGAGGAGTCCCAGAGGCTTCGCAGCAGCGTCATTTTCTACAATTTCAGAGTGAAGACAAATGTGCTTTTTGCTGATAATGTGCCCGGGGAGTGACATGACGAAGGGGAGCTGCAGAATTGTTTTTAACCATTTACTTTCTGACAAGTCATTTTCACAGAAAGCTCACAATTCAGAAAATATGCAGAGCACTGCAAGGGCTTTTGTTTAATTTCCAGTAAGCTTGTTTTTAAATGAGGATACATGAAGGGCAGAAAAGCATAAGTAACCCATCTTCTAATCAACCCTGATTAAACTCAGCATGGGTTGCTCGCGTTATTTCAAAGTTACTGACTTCCTGACTCCGTTTAAATCGCCATCAATTGCACCTGCACCAAGGCATTATCCACCTTCTGTCCCCAGTGGCGCGAAATGTCATGGCATGGTAGCAAGGCTGGAAGTGAAGTGGAGCCAGAGTGAAATCTGAATTTGTTGCAGACTGATACCATTCCTTATCGCTATTCACTGTTGGAACGCAAAGACTTGCTATCTTTTTACTTGGTTGAATTTTTAGGTGTGCTATAGGGAGATTTCTTAATAAATAGCATTCCTGGAGGAAGCAGAGTGAAAAACAGGAGGAAGTGAATGTGACGAGAATGAGAAAAATAAGCAGATCTCACACCTGAGGCAATTGGAAACAGTGACTGGTAGGTTAATTGAAAAAGTCACTTAGAGAGGGAATCAGAAGAAAGGAAATCCACACACTTAAATGTTGCATTTGAGGTAAAACATGTTAAAATGTATTGATCCACCAATCTTGCTAAGATAATCTGAGGCCTTTCTTTGAAGGAAGCTTCACTGATTATAGAGTTCTGCATCATTTTTCTTGACAAAACTGCATCAGGAGGCTGTGTTGCATATCCTATTTCAGGGTTCCATTTCTTTATAGAGTCAGAATTTTAAAATATTTGTGAAGCTGCCTGTTTCCAGACTTCTTGTCAACTTTTATGATTCCCCCATCTCATGCATACCTAATCCAATCCAATTATTGATAGTCCTGTGTGAACATCTTTCCAAAACATGTGACTTGGGTTATGTAGGAAAATACCTTCCATCCTTTTCAAACTCATGGTTCAGTGGTTTATGAAATGATTTAGCTTAACAAGTTTAGGTGGTATAAACAAGGTAGGGGGAAATGAACACAACTGACTCTTGGTAAGAGTGCAGCCCAGCTGGTGGGCCCATAATTGGACAGAGTGCTGTGAAGACAACTACCTGTTTATCACAGCACCGGTTTGGTGAGTTCATCAGAGGGGGTGGAAGAGGCCTATTCCTCTAGTGAATAGTTTAAATGAAGAGGGATTAGAGACCTTCTACAGTGACATGTTCTCAGAGAAGGAACTGAACTAGACCTTGTACTCATTAACAGATTGTCTTTTTTGTTTTGTTTTTTAAAAGATTCTTGAAATTTGCCTCAATGAGCAAGGAAAACCAAAACCAAAACCAAAACATAAAACCCTATACCATCAAAAGTACACCCTTCCACTGTGTTTCTTTTCCCTGGAGAGGAAAAGTCAATTAGATGTGCAGCCTGGTGTCCCTTGTAGCCCCCTGAGTGGGGTAGAAAGGTGACAGGTGGGTTCCTGCCTCCACTGAAGCTAGTGCGGTAGGCGACGCAAAAAGATGGGACCGCCGGGATGCATGCTTGTTGAAATTCTGCTTTGAGGCCAGACTCAATCCCAAAGACAATCTATAGTGAGCTTGTTTCTCACAGCTGTCACTGCCTTATTCCTGGTGGCCTTGTGGGGAGGAGTGGCCTTGTGATAGACTGGAGAGTTCATGCTGCCCTTGACGGAGTGCGGTGAACAGTGCACCCAGTGTTCTGTCAATCAAACTCCCATAACACTGCCTGTAATTGGGTTCCACCCCGTATCCTGGCAAAGGAACCTGGAAAATGACAGGATTGTAATGATAAATATTTGGTAGTTTGAAGTAGACTATAGCTCTCGATCTTAACATATTGTTGACTGATCATGAAAACCCTTGGTGTTTTCAAGCCCAAGTGTTGTTGACTGATAACGAGTTAATTTGTGTTTTGCGCTTGCATTAGCTTATACAATTTTTAAAACTTAGAGTAATATAGGATTGTGTAAAAATTTTCTTAGCTGTGTTTGATCATGTTTATTATAGAAATTATTTTTCCTAGATATTTTGGGTTTTCTTACAATTTTAGTATTGCAAAAATTTCAAATATGGCACATTGCAACGGTGAAGAATTTTTCAATGAATTATATGCTGATCTTTTTCTGATTGTCCAAATGACTTTGAAGTATATTGCAGTGATGTGGAAGATGATAGTCTGTTGGAAGATAGTTATGAATCTGATATTAGACCACCAAAACAGCCACAGGAAATATGATAGAATCTGAAAGTGATTTTGAAGAAGAATGGACAGAAAATAACATTACACCAAATTTGGAGGATTATACAAATATTTCTGGTATAACAGTTGAAGTTAGTGATCTATGGAGTGAGTATTAGCGAAGTGATGGGTTTACTTTTTGATGATGATTTTTTAAAAAGATTTAATTATTTTTAGAGAGAGGAGAAGGGAGAGAGGGAGAGAGACAGAGAGACAGAGAGACAGAGAGACATCAATGTATGGTTGCTTTTCACCTGCCTCCAGCTACAGACCTGGCTGGAGACCTGGCTTGCAACCTGGTTATGTGCCCTGACTGGGGAATCGAACCAGCAACCTTTGGGTTTGCAGGCTGGGGCCCTATCCACTGTGCCAGCAGCCACAGCCTGGATGATGATTTTTAAATTTAATTGCTTCTCAAACCAATTTATACCACTACCAAATGAAAAACTTTATGAAATCTCTGCTAAAACTTTACCATGGATGGAAATTACTACTAGTAATATGAAGAAGTGTCTTGGTTTATTGATATTGATGGGACAAACAAAAAAATCACATTAGGGGATTACTGGTCAGTGGACCCTTTGCTTGAAGTACCCATATTTCCTAAAACTATGACCAGAATGAGGTTCAAGCAAATCCTTTTTTTTCATCTTTGTGGTAATTGAAAAGCTACATCTAATGAAAATAGACTTCATAAAATTAGGCCTCTTTCAGATTACTTTATTTGAAATTTCAGTCTTTGTATAGACCTAAACAGAAGTTATCTCTCCACGAAGCAATGATACCATATAGAGGGCATATCAGCTTCAGAACATGTAATCCAGCAAAGATAACAAAATATGGAATTTTAGTGAGGATCCTTTGTGAAAGTGAGACTGGCTACATTTGCAAGTTTGAAATCTATTCAAGAGAAGGCAAAAACCTACAGGAAACTATATTTTCTGTTGTAGAGCTGTAAGTTTATTCTAGGCACCATGTTTACCAGGGTAATTACTATAACAACATGTCTACTGCTGAAATGTCATTGGAAAAGAAAACACAGGTTGGTGGTACTGTAAAGGAAAACCATGGCTTGCCAAAAAAAAACTAGAGGGGAAATGATGTTTTTACAGAAAACATCATGTGGAAAGACAAAAGGCTAGTGTGTATGAGCTCAACAATTCACAAAGCTTCTGTGAAATTCATTGGAAAGCGAAAGAGGAATTCTACGGATGACATAGCTAAACCCACATGCATGCTAGATTACAACAAATTCACGAAAGGGGTCAATTGAGCAGACCAGTATTTGGTGAACAGCAGTATCTTATGAAAAAGTTTAAAATGGTATAAAAATGTAGCATTCTTTTTGATCAGTAGTGCTTTATTTAATGCATTCAAAATTTACTCTCACTGCGATTTGCAAAATAAAATGAGATATAAACAATTTCTGCTCCAAGTTGCTAGGGAATTGGTAACCAATGATTCAAATGAATGTAGCACAAAATCTGGTACTTCTTCTGGTATCCCAAGAGCTCCTTTCAAAGACTCACCTCTCAGGCTTTCAGGAAAATGAAAAGACCATGTTTTAGAAAAATAGTCATTGTCATAAAGAAGAATCCCATTAGAACATGTAAAGTATGCTCTTCAAAAGGAAAGCTCAGCGAAAATAGATAAATTTGCAAAATCTATTGTGTACCATTGCATGTAGGTGAATCCTATACAATTTATAATACCAGAAAAGATTCTTAAAAGTAACATTGAAGATAAATTCGGTGCTTCATTTCAATATATTAAGTATAACTAAAATATACTGAAGTTTATTTAGATCGTTTCATTGTCATGTTCAATTACAAAACAATAGCCAGTGAGTGACATGGGATAGCTTTTGTATAAAATTACTAGTCAACAATGTGTTAAGTGCCATCTTTTCCCTACTAAACCATGTTATCATTACAACTAATAAAAACCATATTTTAGGCCCTAGCTAGTGTGGTTCAGTGGTTTGAGCACCGGGCCTTGCAAACCCAAGGGCCACTGGTTCGATTCCCAGCCAGGGCACATAACCAGGTTGCAGGCCAGGTCTCCAGCCAGTCCCCAGTTGGAGGCAGGTGAAAGGCAACCATGCATGGATGTCTCGCTCCCATTCTTTCTCCCTCCCTTCCCCTTTCTGTAAAATAAATGAATAAAATCTTAAAGAAACCCATATTTTAATATATCACTGATTATTGGGGATACAATATGGTCATAGTTTTTCATGAAAGCTATTTCCTGAGTGTACTTGGGTCTTCAGAATTACTGCCTATGTCATCTCTGGAGTCTCTACGCTTAAAGGAGCATAGAGCAGAAAGCAAGAGGAAAAGGAATTACATTCACATTCTGGTAGATGCTGTGAAGATCTTGCTGTCCTTTTGTATGCCGTGTGTGTAGACAATCACCTGGGCTCACTCCAATCAACATCACAAGCTGCTGTCATTACTCATACCACACATGGAAACTCAAAAGCATTTCCATTTATCCTGCCCTCTGAATGTTGCCTTTAGAGGCACACAGATGATGAATTACGACACCTTAACCACACAGTCCTCAGGAGCTTCAGGACTAAGTTTTCCAAGTGAAAAGGGCAGGTTCTCGACCTGAGGCATGGTCAGTGCTGAGGAGTTTGCACCCTGCATGGTCCCCCAGACACAAACAGGCCAAGGGGGTGTAGACCCAGAAGAAAAGCTTCTAGAATTAGTAAAAGGCCATTGACTTATGCTGTTAGCTTTGTGCTTATAGCATTAGGTAACATTATGGAGCTGGAGCTGTTCTCTATTAATATGGAGAAGGAAATTAGGTATTTTTATAGTTTCTTTTTTCAAAGACTTCCTGACTCATTTCCATCTTCACTTTCTTTTGAGTTTTAGCTTGGGCTCATCGATGAAGTTTCTACTTGGGGAAAAAAGTGAGAAAACCTAGATTTGGTCCTGTAGGTACAAAACTATGATTAGAAACATTTTTGTATTTTATATTATTTCATTTTACATGTTCAATTACATAACAGCTAATTATATTGTCATAATTATATTTCCAGCAGAAAATTTTTATGATAGGTATTTAAAAATGCTACAGAAGTAAAGATTTTACTTCTGATATTTTCAGGGATTAACAAAAATAAACAGGTTAATGTTACAAAACCTACTGCACTCTCTGCACTTTTGGTTTTTAGCATTGCAATGTGGTGCAGGTACACAATATGAAATGAAATATTTTTATTTAGGTAAACAGAAGTAGTGTTGTAGCCACTAAAAAGACTATTATAAATCTCCTCATGATGCTGTTAGTGAAAAATAAAAATTATGTCCTAAATAATATAAAAAATATTAATGATTCATGCAGATTAGATCACTTGAGAAGATCAGCTTGTCTTTTGAAACACATTCTCCCCTGATTGTCAAGTGCTTACTTTTCTTTCAAATATTTCCTGTGCTTTTCCAATGACATGTACTTTGTGCAACTTTGCTTATTTATTAACGATTCAGCAAGTAGTCTACCAAAAGGTGACAATATTGCATATTACATAATGACATTTCTTCTTTTCAAAGCAAAGTATCTCATTTAGCCACAGTGAAGCATAGATAACTGTACGACGGGTAAAGTTTAGGTTTGATTTATAAAAGCTTTCAATATTTGCAAGTTAATTTAATTTTGTATTGCAAGAGGAACTGGTCTGCTTTTAGGGTGAATATGGGTCTGCTAATTTGGAAAGAGATAGAAGTGATATAACACTTAGAAGCAGAATGACCAATTCCCAACAACTAAAATAAATAAAGTAATTGCAGGTCTTGGTTCAGCCATAATTTCTGGATCAAATGTGAAAAAATTCTAGACCTATATGTAAATATCTGATATTTTCAAGTAGAGCAGAGATGTTTTTGCATCTAGAGCTGCTGCTCTTAAGCTATTGAATATTGAGAATGATGCTGCATATACCTGTGATCTATGGAAAACTTAGTGTGGTTTAAGACCGAGTGGTATCATTATTTTGTACTTTTTGTTAGCTCATCAGAATGAGAAATGCAAACCTCATTGTTCTCAAGGGCTTAACGGACAGCCCTGTTCAACTTTTCCTATATCATTGATTTATTTTGGACATTGGTGAAGTCTGACCCTGATCCAAGAACTGATGCTTCAGCATTCTACGGACTTTGGCCTGAAGTGGGGTGCCAGGCACAGCTAATCAGCTTTTGGAGTCCGTCCAGATGTGCACTATTTCAGTGTATTATATATTTATATGGGTTTTTAAAATTTCATTTCAATATCAAATTTATCATAATCCAGGGATTCCTAAGTCAAATGATTTGGGAAAGTTGAAAGGAACATGGTGTCATTAACCAAAGTCACAGCTGATTGCCTCGTCCTATAGCTAGGACCAACTGTAGTCAGAAGACAATGTACATGGTTGAGTTATGTTTGTAAGAGTAGTATGCTGAAGTGGAAAAAATGCTTTCAAACTTTACTCCCTACTTCACTCATCATTAGGGCATATTTGAAGGCAAGGTGTAACTGAAGGTTGCTTATTGGTACTTTTCATTTCCATCTAATTGAGTTAGAACATCTCTGTAAAACCATGTTCTTTCAGAACTTGGATCCAATTAAAATCCTCTATTAAAGGGCTTTTGGTAAAAAAAAAAATAGAATAATGATCCATTGTTCCTTCTTATCAAATGAGAAGAAGATTTTTAGGGTTCTTGAGGGCCGGTATGGGAGTACCGTTTGATGTTACTACACCTGTGAGCCCAGGTGTGTTTGTATTCACTTGCC
The DNA here is from genome assembly GCA_004026585.1 of Noctilio leporinus. Taxonomy (NCBI): domain Eukaryota; kingdom Metazoa; phylum Chordata; class Mammalia; order Chiroptera; family Noctilionidae; genus Noctilio; species Noctilio leporinus. Next base: position 19,317 of record PVIW01004337.1, read on the forward strand.
CTGATTTTCCTTCTGTTACTATGGGAAAACTGTGTGCTCTACTTTGGACCAGCATTTTCATGGTTGACTGGAACTCATTTTCCTGTGCTTTCTCAAGAACATCATTCAAGCAGTTCTCCTCTTTATCGTAATGGCTTTTTCATAATTTTGCATCAGTATCATAATATGATGGAATGTTATCACTAAAAACAAACCCACTCTTTCTTGGTTGTACTTTCTTCACTAGTGTCCATCAGTCTTTTCTTGGCCCTGTGTTTTGGGACTATGACCTTCACAGCTGTTTTCCCAGTAGCTTACCTTTTCATTTTCTCTGTGTCCTACTTTCTCCTTGGTTGCAGTATTCCCAGTTTATTTCCCTGAAGCCCTGAGCCCTGTTGACTGATTTTTTCCTACTTGGGTGAGGCAGGAAGGCTCAGGGCCTCTAGAGTGAGAAGAATGTCTTCCCTTAAGCAGGGTAAGAATCTGGAAAAGTTTTCTCTGGAGAGAAAAGCTGCACCAGGAGGTGGCTCTGGGTGATTGCACATTGACTACTCTTCCTCCTCCTTGGTAGAGCCAGGAAAGGATCTCTCGCATCTTCATGGGGAGCACTTGGTGGGATTCTTCGGGGTAAAGCCCACGAAAACATCTGTTTCCCTTGACTGTAGCCTCAGGAGTTTCTCTCTCTCTCACCAGACCATACTCAGTCTCCAGTTATTTGTCAACATGACCATTTATAGTAGATTGAATTATGTCCCCCCCCCCAAAAGAGGTGTGTTCAAGTCCTGAAGGTGTCCAAATTGTGATCAACTCTTATTTGTGTTTTTTGTTTGTTTGTTTTTGCCCTGGGCACACCCTCTGAAGGAAGCACAGGCAAGGACTCAGGCCCTTCTGGCCAGCCAACCACCTACTTACACAGATCTGCATTCCGAGCCTGAGCACCTGCAGTCAAGAGTCTTTGTATCAGACTTTCCTCAGATGCACTTGCTGAATCCTCTATGCTTGGAGGGTCCTTTGAAAACACCTTTTCTCCTCTGACTCAATACTCCCTGCTTTCCCATTCCTAGCCGGTTTCCCCACCCTCCTTGTAGCCCTCAGGGCCTGAATTGTCTACAGGAAGTCTTTGCTGGGGGCTGTCTCCACAGGGAGGAAACTCCCTCTGCTGGTGCTGATCCACCTGGCCCTTCAAGAGCCACTCCACTGTGAAGAAAAGAGAGAGGAGTCCATGCTTCTCTGGTTTAGGCTCTTGCTTCTGCGATCACAGCAAGTGTTGTTTCACTTGGCTTCTTGTTTAGTTGGCTACTCCAAAAGTCCGCAGCTCAGCTCTTTCTAGCCCACCCCCTATTATTTGGACATAGGGTCTTTGCAAATGTAATCAAGTTAGGATGAGGTTCTATGGATTAGGATGGGCCTTAAATCCCATGACTGGTGTGTTTGTAAGAGAAAGGAGGGGGATTTTTGATTTTAGTACAACGTGAGAGGAAGGAGAGAAATTCAGGAAAGAAATGGTAAACAAAAGGGAACCAGAACTGGATGATTTGGAAACATCTTAGCCTATCTGTATTTCACAGAGAAGCAACACATGAAGGAAAGGCTCAGACACACAGAAATACAGCCACATGAAGACAGAGGACTGTAAGCTACCCAGTTAGGGTTATATGTTATAGCAACTCTGGGAAATACTGAACCATTTAAATTTACAGCAGCCTCTGTTCAGAAAACAAAGCATATGTTGGCTTTGTCTTTATATGAACCTGTCCTTTGAGATTTCAGGACTGCAGTTTATCCTGCAAATTTAATTCTCTGGCCCATCCAAGAGGAGTCAATTGATTTTCAGTTTGTCCAGATATCCAGCCTTTTTTTTTTTTTTTTTTTTTTGGGGTAAGGATAATGATGACTTCCAAATGTATCAGAGCTGAACCCAAATTTTTAAAAAAACTTTTATTGTTGTTGTATTACATTCATCCCCTTTTTTGTTCCCCTCTGTCCCCCTCCCCACCCACCTATTCCCCCCAAAGTCAATCCCACCTGTTGTCCATGTCCATGGTTCCTTTATACTAGGTTCTTGTCTAAACTGCTCCCCTTCCTTGCCTCTGCCATCCACCTCCCCCCAACCCCTTTCCCCCTGACCACTGAAGGCCTATTCACTGTATCCGTATATTTGGTTCTGTTTTGCTTGTTGTTAGTTTTGTTCATTATTGTCCTGTAATGGGTGAGATCATATGATACTTGTCCTTCACTGACTGGCTTATTTCACTAAGCATAATACTTTCTAGTTCCATCCATGTTGTGCAAAGGGTACGAGTTCCTTCTTTCTTTTTGCTATATAGAATTCCATTGTGTAAATGTACCAAAGTTTTTTGATCCAATCGTCCACTGATGGGCACTTAGGCTGTTTCGAGCACTTGGCGATTGTACATAGTGCTGCTATGAACATAGGTGTACATAGGTTCTTATGAATTGGTGTTTCAGGGTTCTTTGGGTATAGTCCAAGTAGTGGAATCGCTGGATCAAAAGGCAGTTCCATTTTTAGTTTTTTAAGGAAACTCCATACTGTTTTCCACAGTGGCTGCACCAGCCTACATTCCCACCAACAGTGCACGAGGGTTCCCTTTGCCCCACATCCTCGCCAACACTTGTTATTTGTTGATTTGTTGATGATTGCCATTCTGACACGTGTGAGGTGGTATCTTATTGTGGTTTTAATGTGCATTTCTCTGATGACTAGTGATGTTGAGCATTCTTTCATATGCCTCTGGGCCCTTTGTATATCTTCCTCAGTGAGTTGTCTGTTCAGGTCCTTTGCCCATTTTTTAATTGGGCTGTCTGTCTCCCTGGTGTTGAGTCGCATTAATTCTTGATATATTTTGGAGATCAGACCCTTGTCTGAGGTATCATTGGCAATTATGTTTTCCCATCCAGTCGATTCCCTTTGAATTTTGCTGATATTTTCTTTCTTTCTTTTTTTTTCTTTTTTTTTTTAAATTTTATTGTTGTTGTATTGCATCCATCCCTTTTTTGCTCCCCTCTGTCCCCCTCCCCACCCACCTGATATTTTCTTTAGCTGAACAGAAACTTTTCAATTTGATATAGTCCCATTTGTTGATTTTGAACCCAAAATTTTTTGAGTACCTTTGTTTTTTAAAAATTAAAAGTTTTTATTTATGAGAAAGGCAGAAAAACATCAACACTTGGTTGTCTCTCATGCACCCCCAACTGGACACCTGGCCTGCAACCCAGGCATGTGCCCTGGCTGGGAATCGAACCAGTGACCCTTCAGTTTGCAGGCCTGCACTCAATCCACTGATCCACACCAGCCAAGGTAGTAACTTTTGATATACGCTCTTTTCCCCCCTCTGTCTGGCATTTCCTTCTATCTTTTGCCAGATGTTCTACGGGAGATGTGTTTGTTTCCTGCAAGCCCTCTATCATAGAATTCTTCAATCCTAGGTCAGAATATCAGGTACTTCATGTAATCTCAGGGTTGCTTTTCTGTTTAGTTAAAAAACTTTCTCCTCACCATCTTTGTTCATGAAGCACTTTGATATAGTGCCCATCAAATTATAGATGTTTCTTTATTCCTAGATATTCTTAGCATATTTCAGTATCTGATACTAGTCAATTATACTTTAACAACTGCTTTTAATTTGTTGCTTAATACCTTTTCATTTTAGAATGTTTTTTCATAAGTGAAAGAGTCGTGGTTTTATTGTTCAACACTATGTTTCATTTATTGATTGAACAACTATTTCTGAGTGCATACTAAGGGCTAGGCATTAAACAAGGAACTGGGTATATTAGTAACAAGAATGCTATGCATTAAACCAGGAACTGGGTATATTAGTAACAAGAATGCTGTGCAGTAAACCAGGAACTGGGTATATTAGTAACAAGAATGCTGTGCAGTAAACCAGGAACTGGGTATATTAGTAACAAGAATGCTGTGTTTCTAGCCCTCTTATAGCCTAAGAGTATGCACACATGCACACACACAAAGTGATTACATAGTGATAAGCACCATGAAGGAAATAAATACCATATTGAGAATTAAGACTAGCTGTAAGTATTAGGGACTAGTGAGGATACACTCCTCTTCAGAATAGACTAGATATAAAGAATGGGAAGGAAAGAGACACCTGAGGGTAAAAGAATTGTGTCCAGCATTTTAGACTGAAAAAATCACATGTATGGTGCTAAAGTAGGAAGGAATTTGAAATGTTTCACACTGTGAAAGCTCGAATGCCCTAGTCAACAACCATATCCCACGTTTTTGTGTTCATAGCATGGAACAGCACATAATCGGAGAATTGGCTCCAGGAGAGGAAGAGGGCTTTATGAGTGGGTTGACTTTGCTAATTGCCTAGTAGCTGTCAAAAACTATATTGGATTCACAGGTTATTTAATTGAATTCCACTACAGCCTTGAAAGGCATTATTATTTTTATGTAGAAAAGAAACGAGAGCCTTAGAAGAGCCAGGTTTCTAATTCAAGGTCATAGAATTAGTAAGGGGGAGGGGAAACTAGGAAGTCAGGGGTATATGATACCCAATTTCTTGTCCAATTAACCATACCATGCTGCTTCATAACAACAAATGACTATTGAATAAATGAATATATTAAGACTGGACATCCCAGTGAAAACAGACATGTAAACTTTGGTTATACTATCATGGATTTAGAATTTTACCTTAAATTTCCTTGATTGTATAATTCAAGTTCTTTAAATGTTATATGGGTATATTATGCTATCTTGGTTTTGCAATACTATGCTTATTAGATGACAACCACTTATAATGAAACAGTGTTATCAGCGCTCATGTGGTCAGAAACTCTGGTTTTCAATCTGGATATTTATCTTAGAAGCAGGAGTGCAAATAGCAACCTATGGACAGCCATTAAGCTGTGGGGTTTATTAGCTAACCCAGTAGAGGAATGTACAACATTCAAATGAATAACATATAATGCATTTTGGGAAAAGTTAGAAATATTTTATAGTCAATAGATTCTAAGAGGTAAGGCCCTTTTCACCCATAGCTTCTGCAGCTGATGGCCTTCTGTTCACCAGCATGGAAATATTTCATATTAAGTGACAACAGAGGCATCTGTTTCTGTCATTTCCACTGCATATCAACTTCGTTTCACAGATGCAAACGGTGTAAACTCTTGAAAAGGGGGCTCTATGGTGTAATTGGCTTTGCATTAAAGGTTGTAAAATTCATTATTCTCCTAGACCTGGATTTAACCCATGGGTAAGCCTTAAATGGAGCTCATGGCCACAGACTTGGAATATCTGATATTTTAGGAAGGGCCAAAACCAGATTATAGGTGTGTAGAAAGATGGTTGGTATAGTTTTGATGTTATTTGGTGAAAGTGGTTAATTAAGGGAAACAACCCTGGGCTAGGTCAGAAAATCTGGCTCCAGGGTTCATTCTAACTGTTCAACAGTTGCATGAACCAGGCAAGTGGCTTCCATTCTTTTTAGAGTTCTGGAATTGGATGCATGTGACGGGCTTATAACCATCTAGTATAGGACATCCGATGTGTAAAAGTCACTCACTACTAATGCCATGTGTGATTATTTTAAATAGTATAATGGCATGGCACTGAATAACTTCAAATCTCATAAGCAAAACATTTTCTTTCTTTTTTGAAAATTTTCTCTCAACTACTTTCCTTTGGAGAAGAAAGTAAGTTAGATGGTGTATCCTTCTGACTTCTCCAGTATACTGTAATTTCTCTGTCTGTCTGTCTGTCTGTCTCTCTCTCACAAAGGGAGGTCTAAACTCTGAGTCTGACTAAAATATAATAGCTACTGAAATGCAATAATACAGTTTTGTTTTCAATAATTTTTGGATTCCTTTTATTTGTGACAAATGTGACTATTAGTTTTAGTTACTCTCCTTTTTAAAAAATCAAAATATAGCCACTTAAGTAACAAAGGTATTCAGTTTAAACAAAACAATGTAAGTAAATAACAGTAAAGGTTGTATATAAACATGGCAAACAAATATCATTCATTCACTCAACAAATATTGTCTACTAATAACCAGTCTTAGCTCTAGACATTGGAGCATGTAGTGATGAATAAGATAGATATGATTCCCTTGAACAGTTATACAGTATAGAGGAATAAGGAAATAACAAAAAATAAATGAGTATAAAATATGCTATGTTGTGATAAATTCTACGAAAACAAACAAACAGAGTAGTAGGAGATACAGAGTGATAAGTCTGTGTGTGTGCTATTTTAGATAGAGGATACCTGGAAGGAATTTTTTAAGAGACTGGAGTAAATTGAAGTAGTAATACATGCAGAGATCTGGGAGAAGGAGCAGCTATTACGTCCTGAGGCAGAATAAGCTTGGTGTGCTAGAGAGACAGCCAGAAAGCCATGTGGCTAGGTGAGAGTGGGCATGTCCGATAATGTGGAGAGAGGAGGTAAAGGGAGAGGAAGAATGATATCGTGCAAGGGCTGTTTGGCCACTGGAAGGAGCTTCTGTTGTCTTTGGAGTGTGATGGCAAGCCCTGGGAGCTCTTTAAGTCAGGGCATTGCAAGATAGTAAGACCTAGCCAAACATCAAATCATACATCAGTAAGAGTAGCATTAGGATGCGGAGGCTGTTGGATCTTTCCGTAAATATGAGTTCCCACCTTTTCATTCCAAACCTGAGTTTGAAAATGGAAAGCAATTGTTACAGAAGAACATTTTTCTAAAGTCAAATGGAGAGAAAGCAAGTTGTGTAACTGTTACTTTAAAGAAGCAGCCGGTAGCATATGTCAGGACAATTTGCTGCTATTATCATTCCTTTAAGATTCTAAGAAAATTGAATTGCTGACTAATGTGGTTGGGGGTGAAAGTCACCTTTCAAGAACCTAGTGACTGTGGTGTGATCCTACTTGAAAAATCCTTCTTGCAAATTTGCAGTTAGAAAAGAGCTTTCCTCTTAAAACAAGTTACAGTTTATTTTAAGGTACATCAAATTTGACTATGTAAATATATGTATATATATTTTATATACATATATCTACATAACATATATTGCTGAAGCTGGAAGACAAGGATACCCTCCTTACCCTCTTTTGCTCCCCATCTGCCTATGAAAACCAGTTGTGGGGAGGTGAGGCTGTGGGGAGTTCGGATGATAGTAAAAGAAAAACAAACAACTTATAATTTCAAGTATTTTTTCAAGTCCTTTGTACTTAGGGGTGATAATATGGGGGCAAATGTTTATGTTGCTTGTACACAGACTTTTATCTGCCTTTTTCTTAGACAATGATAGAGCCTGACTTGCTGTGGATAAAAAGGGTGAAAGGAAAACTTCTCTGCATTAAAATGTAAACTACTGAGGCAGGTGAAAAGCAACCATACATTGATGTTTCTCTCCTCTCTGCCTCTCTCCCTTCCCCTCTTTCTAAAAATAATGAAATAAAATCTTTTAAAAAAAAAATGTAAACTACTGTCTGCACTGTGGGTAGGGGGAACTTTTCAGATAATTTACATTGGGAAAGGACTGTTACTCCATGAGAGTATGCTCACATACATGTGTGCATGTGTGTGTGTGTGTGTTGTGTTCTGACAAAGGTATGAAAGGGTATGTCTTTGCCTTACACTGGTGGTGACTTTTCAGAATGCATACAGTGCTTGACATGTGGTAGGGACACAATACATATTGTATGTTTGGTGCTTTAGCCAGTTTGGGCTGCTGTAACAAATACCATAGACTGGTGGCTTTTGAAAATAGGATTTTATTAATGTCTCACAGTTCTGGAGGCTGGAAGTCTGAGTTCAGGTTTCCACCCAGGCACATGGCATGGTCATGTGGCAAAGAGTAGAGGGAGAGTATACTAATCCTATTTATATTGGCCCAACCCTCCTGATCAAATTACTTTGCAAAGGTCACACTCCCTATTATCATCCCAGTGGGGGTAGGATTTTGAAAGAACACAAACATTCAGACCATAACATTTGGACAAATTATGAACCAGGGGTCCCCAACCTCCCTCCTCCCTGTCTGTGGACAAAGCTAGCATTACTGCCTAAGTCCACCTCTTGTCTTCTGCCCTCCTCCCCAGCCTGAGCTATGCCTCCTGTCCTCCCCAGCCCTCACCCACTGAGCTCACCCCAGTTCATGGAAAAATTGTCTTCCATGAAACTGGTCCCTGGTGCCATAAAAGTTGGGGACCGCTCGTATAAACCATTGAGATCAGCTAGATTCAGAGGGCTGAAACTGTCTTCCATTGAACAGCGTCTTGCTTGGGCCCTCAGCTGTCTTCTAGAATGAATGATTTTCAGAAAATGGGTTGCGTAAGTGTGTTCTAATGCGAGCTGTGGATAGGGGAAGGGAAGGGCTCCTATGACAAGGTTCAGCATTTCTTCCAAATGAGGGTCTGCACTTTGAAGGGTTGTGTAAGGGATGCATCTTGGAGAATGGAGAGGGGAAGGATTTGCAGAGAAAACAATGCTAGAGACTTTGGATCATCATTTAAGAGAATCCTTGGAAATGATTAACTTTTTTTTTTTTTTATTTACTCTTTCCCTCAGCCTCTGAGAAACATTGTACTCCATATCCAGATCTGTTGTTTTTTCTTTAACTGTAAGTTTGTTATTTCCAAAATGTCAGAAAAAAATCTGTAAAAAACAGACTTGTGTTAGAGTTGTTGGGCATGTGTATGAGGTGCTGGTAAAGATGTAGTTCTTCCACCATTTTATTGGCTTTATTGTTTTTAAAGTAAAATATAGCTCAGCAGCTAGAAAAAGAAAATCATAAACAGAGTTGTTCAGTAACATTTTAGACAAATTGACTTTGCTAAAACCTTTTGTGTTTTATAATTTTGGCTTTGTCATTGATATTGTGGAGACATAAGGAAATCTAATATCCAATCAAAAGCCAAACCCATGGTACCATTTGCCTGATGTAATAGGCAATTTTATTTGCCGATAATAAAAGGGTTTATTTACTTTTAGAGAGAGGAGAAGAGGGGGAGAAAGAGAGGGAGAGAAACATCAGTGTATGGTTGCCTCTCACACACCCTCAGCTAGAGACCTGGCCTGCAATCCAGGCATGTGCCCTGACTGGGAATCAAACCAACAACCCTTTGGTTTTCAGGCCAGCATTCAGTCTCCTGAGCCACACCAGCTAGGGCATATTTGCCAATTTGACTGGGCCACAGCATACCCAGATATTTAGTCAAACATCCTGGGTGTTTCTGGATGAGATTAACCTTTAAATTGGTAAACTAAGTAAAGCAGATTGTCTCTGTAATGTGGGTGGGCCTTGTCCAATCAATTGAAGGCCTGAGTAACTAAGAAGGCTGACTCTCTCTCAAGAAAGACAGTTTTTCCTGCCTACTGGCCTTTGAACTAGGGATTTGGCTCTCCTGGTTCTTAGATCTTTGGGCTTGTACTGGAACTAAACCATCAGCTCTCCCAGGGCTCCAGCTTCACCCTGGAGATCTGTGATTTGCCAGCCTCCAAAGTCAAATGAGCCAATTCCTTGTAACAAATCTCAGTCTCCAACCCTGCCCCCCCTCCATTGGTTCTGTTTCTCTGGAGAACCCTGACTAAATACAGCTGCCATTTTAGTTGATATTTTAATATAATTACTCCCTTCATTGGTGGATTCTCAAAAATTACTACATTGTGTGCCTCCTACATGCCAGGGCATGAGGCCGTTGCACATTAAGCAAACACTACAGATGTTGTCTCTGCCGCTCTTGATGCTCTCAGGCTAATTAGGGACATATTGATAGCACAATGTACAAAGCATCTTATTGAATAGGAAATGCAGAAAGAAATTAAGAGACACACCCAACCTAGTCCAGGACATGGAGGAGCTTCCCAGAAACAATGGAATTTTAGTTAGGTCTGGAGAGATGAGCAGGAGTTGCCCCATGAAGTGCTTAAGGGTTGGGCAGAAAAGAGGGTTTGCTAAGGCCTTGCGTTCAGGTGACACTTTGCAGGTATAAGGCAACACATATGTCAGGGTGTTGGGTGGGAGAGGAAAGTGGGGATTGAAAGTGTCCACATTATGCTGGGCGTTTAGGCTCCATTCATAATCTGAGATTCGATTCTAAGAGCAAAGATAAACCATGTAAAACTTTTACTCAGGAACTTGACACCATCCAGCCATGTTGTTGACAGAGGACAGAAACCACTCTAGCTGTGGCTAGGAGAGTGGATGCCTGAGGACACAGTGCGCTGGGGAAATGCCTTGGGGCGACAGAGTTGTAAGAAATAGGACACTGGGGTGCTGTTCGGGAAAAATAGAAGGAAGTAGTGGTATTGTTTACTAAGACAAGAAAAACTGAAGTGGAGCTTAGTGTTAGGGATGATGCAATTTGGTGTTTTAAGATATCCACACTGAAATGCCAAGCAGGCAGCAGAACTCAGAAGACACACAATGTAGTTATCAGAGTATGGAAATCAGTTGAAGTGATATGACTATGTTAGCAAGGGCTGGAGGGCTATAGAAGAGAAAAAGAAAGGGAAAGAGGACCCAGGACTGAATCCAAGGGCATCTTAGCATTGTCAGGCTGAGAATGACCGGAGCATATTTCAAACGGGGGCACTCACTTTAAGGGCAGGGGCTCTCCTGCATTTGTAACTTGGGATGATTTGCAGTGGTTAATTAGAACCCTTACCGGTAGTGACCACTGATGACCTTCCCCTCTGTGCTTTGCCCTTCACCTCCAAGCTTCTCCTCTGCCTCCTTTCCCTTCCTTTCCTCGGTATTGCAAACTCATCCTCTCATTTTCTTTTTTACCTCTAGATGGGAACAAACATTCCTTTCTCACTCTCCAAGCAGCTGTTAGGTTACCTGATGTTAGCAACCTCTTTCCCCTCTGTCATTGAGCACCCACCTTCAATGTTTGTTGAATTTTGTATCTAGGCCAGGTAAGCCCCTGGGGCACCGGCAGACAGAGTGGGAGGTGCTCAAAGCTTCCTACTAGAATTTGGTTTAGCCTGCTGATTAATGGTCCTGGAGTTGAGTCAGGATTCCAAAGCAGAGCAATGCTAGACTTTTTGTTATCTGTAAGTATATGCAGTCTATGAAATATCCATGAGCATAACTTTAAAAGTAGCTCTGTGCATTCTCCCACACTGTAAAAGTACATTTTCAAGGGGAAAAGAATTAGGCTGTTCCTTACTGCAATCAGAGTCTTATTATCAAGGTGAAGCCAATTTTAAAATATGAGGATTTTTAGATATTGTAACCACTAGAAAAATTTCTATTTTAAACTTCTCTGTTTCTCACCCTTCTGGCTTTGAAGATAACCTTCACAATGTAAATTGATGCAGCAAGGGTTGGAGCCCAGAACCAAAGATTCTGATGCAATATCTCAAAGAATGTTGCGGCCTCTTTCTCTATACTGATTGCTAAGAACTCTGTCAGTGCTTCAAATGAAATAACATTAACTCAGGACTTGCCTTAAAAGCCGAAGCTCCTCTACCAGTTAAAAAGCACTGTGGAGCCTGCTTTATGGTGAACGGCTCCTTCTTTTATTCTGGCCCTTGACTCAAGATTTCAGAGGGCAATATATGATATGTCTTACACACTTCAACTACATAAAGTAGAACAAAGAGCCATGTAGTTCTGCATCCTAGAAAAAATAATAGACTTGTAGAAATTTTTAAGTTCAGTTCCACTTACCAGCAATTGCTCAAGACCTAATATGTATCAAGATCTGAATTAAGTATGAAAATATAAAGCACAATCACTGTCCTCAAGGCAGGAGGGGGAGAAGGGGAAAAAGAAGGAGAAGGGTCTAGTCAAGGAACATGTGTAAATGACCCATGGACATGGACAACACAGTGGGGATTGATTGTGGGAGTGGACGGTGAGCAGGGCAGGGGAGAACAACGGGGAGAATTGGGACAGCTGTAAAACAACAACAAAAAGGCAAAAAAAAAAAAAAAAAAAGGGAAAAACAGAACTAATATATATCAAGATCTGAATTAAGTATGAAAATATAAAACACAATCACTGCCCTCAAGGGGCTCACCGTCCAGTGAGGGTGAATGGGACAGATACAGAAAAATAATTACCACATGATATCTATAAGCTGTGAAGTGGGAATGACCTGTAGTTATTTTTTTATTTTTATTTTTTAAGTAATGATTTTTTCGCAACCATGTCTACCATTAATGCATATTTTTTGTGTGTGTTGGCACGGCCTTAAAGGTTTTAGACATGTTACCTCAGTTTACCCATATGGCAGCTGGCGAGGTAAGTTCCTATTTTATAGATGAGGGAACAAGCTGAGAGGCTAAGGAATTTGTCCCAGATCTTAACAGCCAGCACATGAAGAAAGAGAAATTCAACCTCTACTCCAATACCTTTACGTACATACATACCTGCCTGACAGCATTTTGGTTTTCTGGAGACCTTGCTGTGACTCTTACAGTGAGGCTGGTTGAGAATGAAGTAAAAATAACATTTTACTTAAACTATATTGAGTGTGTATTTCTGCCTTGTGGTCAAATGGCAAGACAGGTTCACATGATTCTTTATCTTCAGTCTTGAATGGGTGTTGATCAATCAAGAAGCGTTTGCTGTATACTTAATGCTAACAAACCCAGAGTTTTCTTCTGTCCAGTACGCAATTTTCTTCTGATAATTGCCATTCTTTTGATAATCATATTTTGATTTTCCTTGGGAAAAGTGCCTCTTCTCAGTACTTAACTCATATAATTCGTATAGAGTTGATCCCTATGTCCAGAAGTACATTACTCAAATGAGATATATGGTACCCAATCCAGGAATGTACAAGAAATATGTAATTGGGAAAGGGAAGTCAAGAGCAATGCAAGGCTGGAGGTGCTAGAGCTACTCATGGAAAGGAACCATCAAATGACAATTCCAACCCGGAGAAAAGCTGTGCAAACTACTGAAGGACTGACCCTTGATGTTGCTTGAACCTCTGAATCCAGCTGTGTCAGAAGGAAGAATGATCAATGAACTTCAGTTTTTGAAGACAATATCCCACCCATTCCTTTTTTCCTAAGGCAGTATGACTTGTTTCTATCATATGCAACTCATAATGTTGACCAAAATCCCTTGTGAAAGTTACCTGGGACACAGGAGATACGGAATCTGCCCATAAATAATTTACAATACATAAACTAAAGAGATGAACAGGCATGGGATCAATAGGATACAATATAAAATGTTTCATTAAATGTCAGACTATGAAATACCTAAAAATTGTCTCATGAGATGTAGGTTGTAAAGGCAGTTTAGAATCTCTCTTCAATATGTAGCATCTTTAGTCAATCTTGAAGTTACCTATTTGATATTTCTGAGAGCTTCTCATCTTCAACAGATATGTGGACAAGTACATGGGATGTGGCAAGTGAGGACTTGGCATCACGTAAAGATTATGAGGCAGCGTGGAGAAAAATCATTAGAAATGCATTTGTACTTTACAGTAGACAAAATAAATATACTAAGAAATCATATGTTAAAACAAGCAAGCAAACAGCTCCACCAATAGCAACAAACAAAGCCAAAACTTAAGCAAACCAAAACTGAAGGGAAGAAAGATATTTTTAAAATTGGTTATGTTAAGGTTTTGCTTGGAACTTAATTACCGCTTAGAATTTTCTCACCTATATTATTGCTTTTCATTTTTGCTTCATTTCTCATGAAAGCCAACTTACTTTATCCATCTGTATGTGTACAGGTAGCATGGTGTAACTGGTGTGGGAAACAGAATAGAAAGAAGCCCTAATGAGCCCAGGAAGTTCTAAGAGGTCTGTGAATGGGTTTCAGAGACATTTGTCATTCTCCAGAAATTGTCAGGAATTGTGCAAATGTGCTTCCCCACCCGCCCAAGAAAATCTATAACTTTGCTCAGTTTCTCAAAGTGATCTATGATCTACAAAATATAATTTCTTACTAATAGGGCCATTTATAAGAAACTATCTTCATTGTATGTTACATTTGCTATCATATTGAGGTGTTAGCATTTTGAAGTAAACTATAGGCAATGATAAAAACCTAAATGAGTCTTAGAATTGAATACATTTTCCTACATAAAATAAACCCATACAGGCCTCAGTCTATCAATCAAGTAATAACTGTTTCAGGGTATTTAGTTTAAAAATATATAGCAGTTATTATCTGTATCAACACTGTATTTGGGTCAGTCTATCCTTACGGACTATTTTTGCTCCTCTGTGGATGTTAGCTTTATTCTGTTTGACTGCCTTCCTCATTTTCAAATACCAGGATTTCATCCACCTCCTGACCTTCACATTTCCCAGCTTCTCACTAGCAAAGTTCTTTTTCTTTCTTTTTAACATTTGCAGTTTGAAAAGTCCCAGGGCGTATATTTGTTTGGTCTCACATACTCCCTCTGGTCTCCCTGGGGTTGAGGGAGTGGGCTCTGGTGAGCACATCCTCTTAGAGCCTTTCGGAGGGAGGAGTGGGGATAAAACAGCTGCCCCCTTGCACAAGAGCCTCAGGAGATGTGAGGACGATGGGAAAATAAAAGAATAAATATTGGCTAGAGACCTGTATCCCAGGATGTAATGGGAAATACAGTACAAATATTACATATCAGAAATAGCGTGGTAATATGTGAGTTCAAGTAAAGCAGTAGTAGCCTTCCCTCTGAGGGGTAGGAAGTATAGATTATAGAAATAGGCAAGGGCCAGATTAGAACTGTGTATGCTGTGAAAAGGGATTGGAATTTGGTCCTGGCAGGCCAGTGTGTTGGACGTAATGCTTTGGCATCGCAGGATGGAGGGACATGTGTTAAAACATAGATTCACAAAGTCAATGCTAGATGCAAAGGGTCCAAATTACCCAGGGCATGAGAACCTGCATTTTATAAAAGCATTTCAGGTAATGCTTCTGCCAACTGCACACTGAGAGTTGCTGCCCAGGAGACTAGGAAACTAGTGGAAAAACGAACCAGCATAAATGAAAATATGTTAACGTGGCTACTGGTTGCACATGCATTCAGTTTTGTGCTTTGCGGCAGTGTGTTCTTGGGGCATGTGAGGGGAGCATCTTAGCTGGATTTTGTTCCAGCTAAACATTCCAAGGGAAATGCCATGCAGTGGTAGAGTTTCAAAAATTAAGGTGATGGTGAAAAATTCCTACTTTGAGCTACCCAAAAGAAGCTTTAAATCCCCCCAAAACACAGAAAGTCTGTCTTTCCAAGAAGATCCAGAGATTCTACAAGATATGTACATGAAGGGGACCATCACCGAGACAACTGACTAGAGATGCTGTTAAATCAGTGTCCGCTCTTTAATCAGGAAAATTTAAATTTTGGTAAATGTAGATTTTCAATTATAGCCTAAAGTAGAAGGTTTCAGATACATTTTATTGGCTGGAATGTCACAAGATGAGTACTACATTTGGAATGAGAAGAACTAGATTTCAATTAGGTCTCAAATGCTGTATACCAGGAAGGCTGTAGACAGGTCACCCCTCTCAGTTCCCATTGTCATTGGAAAGATGAATATAATCATAATCTTCTATATTAGTTGGAAGACTTTGATTGCAACCAATAGAAACTGGGCAAGCCATCAAAACGTGTTATATGAAAGTCTACCGAGAGGTATGGAAATTAAAGGGAAGGTTGAAGAATAGCATATAGCTATTCTATAAGCTTATGAGGGACAGACAGGAGGAGCCACAGGAAAAGGTAATAGGGACAGTCTAGCCAAGGCCACACGACCAGGATGCATAACATCTGACCACCTTGTTTTCTGTGAGAAAGCATTTGTTCAACCAGGTGTAGGCTGTCTGCTCACCTGCTGATGTACTAGAGCAGTGCAGAACAATCCAGTCAACTTAAATTGTAGTTCACAGATAGTCACCTGGATTTGTAATTCCACCAAGGCCACAAGCAATGGGAGACACCCTTTTAGGAAATAAGGGTGCAGTTAGAAAGGTAGAAGTGAGCCGGGATATCCTGCAAATGGTAACTGTCTAACCAGCTTATCTTGTTTAGTGAGACAATGTACTTGAATGTAACCTGGGAAGTGTAAAGTGTTAAATGATGTTCAAGTTTTCTGAGGTTTATGGACCTAGGACAGCTGGTTATGGCATCAGCAAAGGGGAGGCCAAGGCAGAGAGTGAATGAAGCTAGGAATTTAGGATAAAGATTTGTTTTTAATAGCAGGTTGTCTATATACAACTAGGCAGGTCATTCTCTGTCATATTTATATTTATTTGTTGTAGCTCTTTTATAAAAGGCCCATCCTTAGAAATATTCCCACTTATTTTACATTTCTGTCACTATTTTCCCCACGAGAATGCAAGTTCTAGTAGGTCAAGGAACTTCTCTGTCTTATTCACATTCCTAGAATGTTGTACATGTTCAGGTAATGTTGTTTGAATAAATATTAAACACTTTAACTATGACCTGATTTTGGCTCAGTGTGTGAGCGTGTGTGGGGCGGGGTGGAGGCTAAGACTCCCTAGAACCCATAGCCATGAAAATTTCCCCATATGATTCTCTTTCTACCCAGCACAGCCCAGTGACTACATTTACCTCTTCTTCCTGGCCGAGTGGCTGAGCACTGGCATTCCCTTTAGACATTGTACTGGTTTATGTTGAGTTTCAAAGAATGCACAGTAAAACATGTGACCCGTCCCTTTGTATTCTTGAATCTCGTGCCTTATTATGTTTAGATAATTATGTTTTTTTTTTTCTTTTGAAAGTCTATTAATACTCTTACTGTGTAAACAATGTGTTAAGGTATTATATCCCTGTAAGAGTGCCTCCAAATGGTATTTTTGTTCTTAATTTTTTTTTTTTTTTGGAGAATATTATATAGACATCACATTGAACTGGGAATGGCATGTTGAACCAATCATCTAATGGACTTAACTAGCCAATACTACATACAGAATTAATAATGAATTCAGGTGATAGATATTTTAACCTTGTTTTGAAAAGTTCCTTACTTGGTGGCATTTTAGGAGTTTAAACTTACTAGGAATAGGATTTCCAACATAGTGCCTTTTAGAAGAAGTGAGGACAAATCCATTATCTGGATCACAAGGTGACAGTCTCCAATGGCAACAGAGGCCATTTGGTATAAGGAATTGGTGCTAAGCTTCTTGTGTTATGGCCTTGCATGGCACATATCTGTTATGTGACCATTGCAGTCTATTAGGACTGCTGGGATCAACCCCATAGACTGGATGGCTTTAACAACAGACATTATTTCTCACAGCTTTGGAATCCTAGTCCAAGATCAGAGTGCCAGCATGATCATATTTTGGGTGAGGGTCCTATTTTTGGTTATGTCTTCACATGGCCTTCTTTGGTGTGTGCACTAAGAGAAAAATACCTTGTCTTACCCTCTTTGTACAAGAGTATTCATTCCACCATGAGGGATCTACCCTCAAGACCTAAACATAGCACTACCTCCAAAAGACTCCATATCCAAGTACCATCATATGGGGGGTTAGGATTTCAACATTTGAATCTGAGGGCCATGCAGAAATACAGTTTGTAGCAATGACCTTTGCTTTATTTTATACTTAAGCTATTAAACTGGCTATTAATTAGCAATTCAACATATCCCCAATCAAAATGAATTTATTCCTCAAAGATAATTACTGCCAAATACTTCACTAATTTGTCACTGCTTTTTATAACAGCATCTGGGCTAAACAGCAAGTATTCTGAGGATGTTGTTTGTGGGTTCCTTGTGTTTTATCCGTAATTTAAGATGGGTAGAATAAAGGGGATTACAAGAGAATCACTGCAGTTTTTTCTTTTTAAAAAATAAATGAATCAGAAAATTGGTTTATTTATTCTTAAATCAGAAGATTCAAATTCTTGCCTCAGCCCTTTTGCAGAATAGTCGTGTGTTCTGGAGAAACAATGTATTTTTTTAAGCATTGTCTGTAAAATTAGGATGATGCTATCCTGCTTATCGCCACAAAACAATGAGAGTCAAACAAAATCATATAATGGAAAAACTCTACGGAAATACGTCATCTGCTTTATGAAGGCAATGAGTTATTCTTTAAAAGAAAGTGCAGCTGGTTATATAAAATTAAGTTTATGTACAATATATAATTGCCTCTAGGAGTTTAATATCTAAGACAATATAAGGCTGGAAGATAAAAGCTCCCTGCAAATGCTATTGTATCTGGGAAAAATTGTGAAATTTGGACATAAAATAAATGTCAAGATTCTGGAAATGTCCCCATTTACAGCAGAATTTTTCATGTGAAGTAAAATTCTGATAACTGCTATTACCTATGCTCTTTTTTTTTTTTTTTTTTAAGATTTTAATTATTTTTAGAAAGAGGGGAAGAGAGAGAGGCAGAGAGGGAGAGAGATATCAATGTATGGTTGCGTTTCACCTGCCTCCAGCCACAGACCTGACTGGAGACCTGGTTTGCAGCCTGGTTATGTGCCCTGGCTGGGGAATTGAACCCGCAACCTTTGGGTTCGCAGGCTGGCGCTTATCCACTGTGCTACCAGCCAGGGCTGCTCTTTTTTTATTTTTACGGTATTATTTTCTGCTCTTTCTATTCTTTCATACAAAGTAGATAACAAAATTTAAAAACAGGCACATACCTGTGTGAATCCTGAAATTAAGTGAACCCTGCAGAAAGACACCCACTCTTTCAAAGCCTTTCTTAGGATTTTTCCGCTGTGACCTGATCTTAGTGTTTAGAGCATGGTCCCAACAAGCCACCCTTGGTTTCCCGGCCTCCAGTGGCATGGCCCTCATTGGCTGTTCAGTTCTTATCACCTGGCTTCACACTGCCATTGCATCCATCTGCCTTGGCAGTTTCATTATTCTTACCCTGAGCTATTGGGTCCTCTGCATACAAGTCTATCTGGATAGAAATACCGCCACTTTAGTGGTTATTTGGCTGGCTTTACTTCAGACCCAGTGAACTCTTAAAGAAACAACTAAAAGAGGGTTTCTGGCTTAAAGTTTTCTTCACTGAAAATTATCAATGGACTCTCACGCACAGCTCAATTCACAGTGTTGGCAGAAATGGAAAGCCTGTGAGTATGTCTAGTGCTGTCTTTTGTAGCAGGATCTTGAAGACTTATAATGTGCCAATCAAAGGGGCACTGTGTATGTATCACACTGGCTGTCCTTAGAAATGGCCTACATATTCGTTGGGAAGGAATGGCACCTCCTCTCTTAAGTTCCTAGGCATCCAGGACTCATGTCAGCTTGAGGGTGTGTGTGTGTGTGTGTGTGTGTTGATGCAACATGGCAGGCACCCCTTAACTGAACTAAGATGAGAGACCTATGACTCTCCTTCCCAATATGTACACCTGCCTTCAGAGCCTTCCATACAGCTGGGGTTGTCTGTGGTCCTTTAACAGGACCGGGCAATGCTTAGCAAGACTCCCAGTCACTTTAAATCCGAGAGCTTTGGAATCAGACAAGTTTTGGGGTCAAAGCTGGGTGCCATTGGCAGCTGGTCATCTTGTGTGTGTTACTTAACCTCTGTGTAAATTGGGGAGAGTAACTTCTCATAGGTTTGTGGTAAGGTTTCAATGCCTAATATATAAAAGGCCCCCAATAATACCTGCTACGTATAAAGTGCTTGGTCAATGTTAGAAATCTCTCCCTTTTCCTTCATTGTGATGACATGAGATGTATCTGTTCAGATTTGCCGTTGGCCAACGTTACACTCTGGAGGATTTTGCAACCTCCAGCGCTGAAGATGCTTTATAATTTTGTGCATCTTAGATATGCATCTTGCTAAATCTCAAAACAGCTCTTTCAATAAATTTAATGAAAAAAGGTAAGTTCAGTGAACCAAACTCCTAGTTCTTTTAATAATAATCTTTTCCAATAAGACTGTGGATTGTAGTGAGAGTTACCTGGAGGTAAAAAATTAATTTGCTTTAAGTCACTGTACTATAGTGAAATATGCTGCTATTAAACTCAGCTTTCCTCTGCTTTGGGCAAAATAAAGTCACCCTCAAGTAGTGAGGCCACATGTCATAGCAGCACACATGCTGAAGGACTTAGCATATTTAAGGTTAACTTTTATTTAACCCATTAGAGCAAAGCTAGATATTCAGTGTGAATTAAAACATCATAGACGGGTAAGTCCACTGTTTGCTTTGATTTGAATGATGTAAAGGTGCTCAGCACACTGAAATAATTTACTTCTGTGGCTTTCTGGGAATGGGTTGTACAGTTTGACCACCCTTTTACAAAACTAAAGGAAAAAGAGGGATTTATAAATAAAAGAGCTGGATTTCAGAGGTCCATTTACAGACTACTGAAAACTGTGTAGGCAGTAATAAGAAACTTTGAAACTGTTAAAATGCTGGCTGGCATTAGAGTTTGTTTGACATCCTTTCTATTTTTTCCCCACAGAGAGGAATATATAATTACTGTGATCTAGTCAGTCTTTTATTAACACACGTCTGTTACCTTTCATCACTAAGTGCAGGGGTAAAACATTTGTATGCCTTCCAGGGTTTGGCAGGAAATAAAATGGGTGACGTGGACTGGACAGGGTCCATGGTCAACTGGATCACATATGCCTCTATCAGGGTCACTGCACCTTACTTCTGTGAACATTGTCATGTCTGAGTTATCAAGAAAAACCTAACTTTAAAATTTTTCTTTAAAAATCTCCCTGCTATGTACTCTGCTGGAAATTAAAAATAGTTTCTTTAGGGTGAAAATTTGAGATGCATGGACCTGTGGTTTGTCTGACCCTTTTAGTCAGGCATAAAAGGTGGTATATCTGATCCAGATGTAGCTGTCTTTGTGCCTTATCTCTCTATTTATTCCTACTCTGCTCCCCCCTTTACAAACACAGGGCATCTGTACTCCGGGTAGGTCAGATTATTCATCTATTTTTTTTTTTTTTTGCACTGTTGCTTCAGTTTATAGATATCCTTTTTTTTTTTTAATTTTATTGTTGTTGTATTACATCCACCCCCTTTTTGCTCCCCTCTGTCCCCCTCCCCACCCACCCATTCCCCGCAAAGTCAATCCCACCTGTTGTCCATGTCCATGGTTCCTTTATACTAGGTTCTTGTCTAAGCTGCTCCCCTTCTTTGCCTCTGCCTCTCCCCTCCCCCCAACCCCATTCCCCCTGACCACTGCAGGCCTATTCCTTGTATTCATATACTTGGTTCTGTTTTGCTTGTTGTTAGTTTTGCTCATTATTGTCCCGTAATGGGTGAGATCATATGATAATTTTTGTCTTTTTTTAATTGTATTTTTTTTTATTACCATTAAGTCCCCTTACACATCCTCCTGCCACAGTCACTACTCTGTTGACCATGAGTCCTTTTTCCTTATTGCTCAATTCCCTCTATCCCTCACCCTCCCTGTTTTTTAGCTATCATCCTGCTGTTTACGAATCTTTCTGTTTTGCTTGTTAGTTCAGCTTGTTCATTAGGTTACCCAGATGAATGAAATCATATGGTATTTGTCTTTCTCTGACTGGCTTATTTCACTTAGCCAGGTCCATCCATACTGTTGCAAAGGGTAAAATTTTTTTTTTTTTATGGGTGAGTAGTATTCTGTTGTGTAAATGTCTCATAGTTGTTTTACCCTCTCATCTACTGAGGACACTTGGGCTGCTTCCTTATCTTGGCAATTGTAAATAGCACTGCAGTGTACATTGGGGTGCATATGTTCTTTCAAATTAGGGTGTTGGGTTCCCAGAAGTGAGATTAGTGTGTTGGGACCCCAGAAATGGGGTCAAAAAGCAGATCCGTTGACCTGAAGAGACATTTCTCCAAAGAGAACATGCAGATTGCCAATAGACATATGACAAGATGTTCAATGCCACCAATGATCAGAGAAGTGCAGATTAGAACCACAATGAGCTACCACCTCACACCTGTCAGAATACCCATCATCAGTAAATCAACAAGCAGCAGTGCTGGAGAGGTGTGGAGAAAGGCGAACCTTTGCACTGTTGGTGGAGATGCAGGCTGGTGCAGCCACTGTGGAAAGCAGGTTGCTCATCGTGAGCAGAGGTTAGGGTGCCGCAGTCCCTTGGGTAGCTCCCTGCCCGTGCAACAGCATGCTGCTTCCTCCCGGCCTCCCACTTGCCACGCACCAGCTCGACAGTCTCCATGTCCTCCTGCACGTACCAGCGTGTGATCAGTCTTCCGAGTTTTCTCTGAGCACCCTGTCCCAGGACAGAGAGGACATGATTGCTTACTAGTCTAGATCTCCCTGTTCCACTGCACTATGATTACTTATTTGCACGTCAGTCTGTCTCCTCATTACTTTGCGTCTCCACACATGCACGCTGCCGCAGGGTGGAGAACACAGTGCCCATGAGAAGGGGCACGTGGCTGACCTGGCAACCAGGGAGCCTTCCTGATTTGTGTTCAGGGCACATTTGCCGTCCGTTCTCCTTGGGAGAAGGCTGCCTCGTGGGGACATCAGCCAGGCTTGCAAGCTGCCCACAGGGACTGCTTGACATTTGGAATTTCTGAGTCAGGCTCTGTGAGATGGATCACTCCTAGGGTTTTTCTTTTTCATTTTTTTTTCAGACTGACTTAATAATCTCAGTTTAACACAAACCTGGATAATCTTGTCTGCCTACTTTAGTCCCATAGAGAAGCCATGTTCGGGAAGCAGGGGAGGAGGAAACTTTCATGATATGACCTGGGTAAGTGACTTCAGCAACACATAGTCTCTAAAAAAACTCATTCTCAGCCAGTATTGCTGCTCACCATGGCTACGCCAGGAGCCAGTTTTTAAAGGTTTCTCATTCCAACCAGACCAGGAGCTCTTCATGGGAGCAGGAGCTGAGCCTAACTAACCTTTGTCTTTTCAGTGCCTGAAAAAACAAAAGGAGTTCAAATACTTGTTCAATGAACAGTCTACGGGGAAGAAGGACTATGCAGAGGTGAAAGCTATTGTTTCCCGTTGCCACCGGACATTCTGTGACTCGGGCTGCCAAAACTTGGGCTTGCCCGACCTCACGTTTACTAGACAAATAAAGCTAACAGGATACCACGTTTGCACTTTCTTCACATTTTAGGCAGATGGTGCAAACTGGAGTTTCTGTGGTTTTATTTTATTCCCCCTCAGCCCTCATTGAACTTGGCTGTTGTTATCTGTGTGCTCAGCCTAGTGAGGGATCTCATCAAGACCAATGGCTGCTCTCACCACCATTTCCTTGCCTCACACTTAGAAATTATAGGTTTTATTTATTTTTTAAAAAGATTTTATTTATTATTTTTAGAGAGAGGGAAGGTAAAGAGACAGAGGAGAGAGACATCAATGTGTGGTTACCTTTCACCTGCCTCCAGCTACAGACCTGGCTGGAGACCTGGCTTGCAACCTGGTTATGTGCCCTGGCTGGGAATCGAACCAGTGACCTTTGGGTTTGCAGGCTGGCACCTTATCCACTGAGCCACCAGCCAGGGCCAGAAGTGATAAGTTTTAAAAGAAGATTTAACTTTGAGGTCAGAAAGTCATTTTGAGTTAACTGGCTGGCTATATTGTAGTATTTCTGCTTCTAGTTTTGTTTAAAGTCCCTAAAAAATAAAACAAAATATTAAAACAATAACTGAGTTAATAAAATAGCAATCATTTATTGTTGGTCTGTATCAAGCACTTAGCTGAAATGATGTTTTTAGTCTGTAACTTGTTTGCGAGTTAGAGATAGACCCTGAGACTTACACATGGGCAGTAAACCGCCCCCGCTGCATTAGCTCATAAATGTCCACCTGGCATTAAAGTCTGATCTCTTTCTGTGATACCAAAATCTGAGACTGCAGTTTTGACAATTGTCTTCATAATTCAAAGTCCGTAGAATTGTCTTCATAAATCTAGCTCCCAAGTTCTCTAAATTAGGAGCAGTGTTAGGGTTACAGAGCCCTCAGGGATAAAAGGATGAAGGTGAGGCCTGCTCCCAGGAAGTGTGCTCTCTGAAAGCCCTACATTTTACACTGCAATGTCACTCTTGTCTCTGCTCCTTTATATCTACCTTATAGCCAAATGCGAAGTAAACAGTTTGGCAGTAGCAGCTCTTAATTCTGCTTCTCTCAGTGATCATTATGCTAAAGTCAGCAGTGAATTGATTTCAGTTTATAATCAGCACCTCACATGCACTTGGAACCTAGGATAAGATTGGTATTGGTGTTGGTGTTGGGACTCATTGCAGAGATCACTGATGCAGTGTTAACTTTTATGCTGGCTAAGGGGGAGAGGTAGTATTCAGCTTGCTTAAGAACATGGGATTTGATAGCAAACGGAGATACAAACCACCTTTCCAGATAGGTAAGGACTATGGGTGAAAAATAGATGAATAAATACGTATAAAGTGTACTGTCTAGGTTGGGTATTTCTTTCTCTAATTATTTACATTTTGAGCTCTACTTTTAATAGTATAGCTTAAAGCCATTTTCGATTATGGCATCCTTTCTTTGCCCAACACTATCATTGGATCTGTGATAAAAGGAAAAAAACAAGATACTGAGAGACTGAGCAAAAAGCAAATAACCTTACTTCTCAAGTACCCCAGATTTCCTTTCTACATAAAAATATATCATGAACATACTATACTAGTGCTGATATAGTACTGTCTTTAGGAATGGTATGAAAAAGTTGGCAAGAAGTGCAGAGTCCCTTTAAAATGACCTTTGACTAGTAACAAGAAGAAACAAATGGATTGTTGTCATCAGCAAATCTTGACTGAAAATTCAAAGAGAGCAAATGCAGCAGGGAAGAATTGTATATACTCCAAGTAAGCTCTTATTCGATATCCTGGAATGGTTTTTGTTTTTTCTTTCTTTCTTTCTTTCTTTTTTGTTGTCTTTGTTTTCCCAAAGCTCTTAAGGGTATTTCATGTTTTAGTTTTCCTTTCTCTCTTTTAGAAGACTGCTTTTAGGTAAAAGTCATACTGATAACTGTAAAAGGTTGACCTG
Organism: Noctilio leporinus; assembly: GCA_004026585.1. Lineage (NCBI taxonomy): Eukaryota > Metazoa > Chordata > Mammalia > Chiroptera > Noctilionidae > Noctilio > Noctilio leporinus. The sequence goes on from PVIW01004337.1 coordinate 44,170, forward strand.
GAAGTTAGGAATTTTCGTTAAGTGATACATCATACCTGAAATGAAGCATTTAATTTCAATATCTTGAGGATAAAAGAAATAAGTGGAGAAAATTATTGCTCTTTGCAATTCAACATATTTAGGCAAAGTAGTGGATTTACAGGTTTTCAGAAAAATTTTTAGAAAATGAAAAGATATGTCAGTTATCTATTGCCATAATAATGCTATGTAACTAAAACACTAAAAAAAAGGTTTAAAACATGCACTTTTGTTATTTCTCTCAAGCTTATGGATTGCCTGGCAGTTATATCAATCTGGGGTAAGTTGGTTTGAGCTAAGCTAACTAATGAGTCTGGGGTCAGTGGCGGAAAGCTGTCTTGACTGGGATAGCTTTAGCTAGGACAGCAAGGCTTTAGTCCATAAGTCTCCCATATCCCCTCATCACACTAGCCTAGACATGCTCATTTGGTGGTGGCAAGGGCCCAAGAGTGAGCCAGCCCTGTTATGCAAGAGGGCAAGCAGAAACATTCGTGTCCTTCTCAAGCCTCTGTTTACAACATACTGACCAGTATTGCACTGGCTAAAATAAGTCAGATGGCCACACCTGGGGCCAGAATGGAAGGAGACCACACAGTTGGGACAAAGACCATAGTTGAGACCATTAATGCGGTCAGTCTACCTCATCAGGCTTTCGTTTGGTTCAGAGAGCATTAACAAGGACAAGCGCTCTTCTGAGCATTACAGGTACTGGCTGTGTTCTTACTAACTGGCTGCAGAATTCTCAACTAGGTTGCTTTCTTGTTAGGTGGTAATTAGGATATTTTCAGACCTGCCACCAGTTTTATTTTTATTTTCTGAGAAGTTTTATGAATATTGCAAATAATTGACCATATCTTCACAATATAGGCCTTTCTGTTTCTTCCCAACAGATCATAGCTTCTACTTCTCCCACTTACAAGTTAGCAATCTTTGCTTAAAGAAAGTTCCAATTCATGAGAAAAATCTTTCAAGTATTTTTAGAAGTAAATGAGGCTAGACAAACAGTATCTACTGATTGGGATAAATTCCATATAGGTGTAATATGCTGCATCAATTCGTGGCAGTTGCCAAAGATGTCAAGATTTAGAATGATGTATATATTACATGGATCCATTAGAAATTTTACCCAAAAGCACCTCGGAGATGTAACTTTTTCATAATTGCTTAATTATGTGTTTGCAATTATGGAAAAGTCACTGTTACTATTAGAAACATTCATGTAATTGCCTTCACCTTTTTCTAAGCTTGGAAAAATTGTCTAATAGAATCAGATGCTTAAGCCCTGGCAAACACAGAATCTCACATTTTGCCACTGAAGTCATAGATGAAATGTTTTCCTGAAGTAGCATGAGTTTCCAAGCATTTACATACTCTTCTGACCCACACTTTACACTTACTGATTCTATATTTTTGCCACTATAAACTGAAAAAGTCCAGAATAAAATGTCAGCATAAAAATTTCAACTTAAACACATAAGAGAATAAAAGTTAAGGGGCACAGCAATTATTTTCTAAGATGTAAAGAAAATGCAAATGAGAAGGCTCTGTGAGTTTATGAAAGATATGTGAAACCATATAAAACAACGATCTGTTAAAATTTAAAAGTAAAAATTTGATTAGTTATTGGCTGGTCTTAATAAGTTTGAATGTTGTTAGTTAACATGCAAAGAATTTCAATCTGAAGTTAACTCTTCATTATTTTTCAATCAGCATTTCAGGATCAGCATCAGATCACTGTAGCTCATGCACAGCAGAAGGTGGGCCAGATGCTGAACATTAAATTAGCAAAATAACAAGGCAAAATTCTCCTTGAAAGCTCTGATTCCCTCCTTGTCTTCCACCCACACATAAAATTGGAGAGAGACAGAGAGAGAGAGAGAGAGAGAGAGAGAGAGAGAGAGAGAGAGAGAGAGAGAGAAAGAGAGAAAGAGAGAAAGAGAGAAAGAGAGACAGAAAGAGAGAAAGAGAGAGTGGAACAGACTGGAGAAGTTATATTGTCCTGGATCTTTGTTTATGTATTTAACCTTGCTTTCTTTATGCATTGTGCATGTGGTAAATAGCTGGTAGATGTCTCTATTACTTCTCTAAGAGTTATTTGTACTTTCTCAAGAGTAGTTTACTTGACAATAAATGGAATTCATAGCTCAGATACTACTCCCTCCCTTTAAAAGGTAAATTTCTGGATTCTTTCTTTTCTTTTATGCCCTCCCCCCAGGTTAAACATATCTATTTCTTTTCAAAACAGTTGTTGACCTAGTTATAGGCATGATCAGGAAAGAAAATTCTTAGTCTTTTATGAATGGCAAATCATTTATGTGTCCTGATATCGAGAATTAAGTTTTCCACTCCAATTCAGTCATCCCAACCTCAGAAGCTAATCAATTTGATCCTTATGCTAAATGGTGAAGTTCAGATACTTTCCCATTTTTAATGAGTATACTTTCTGTTGAATACAACATAAAAGGGGCAGATATATGCATGTCAGGTTTCCAGGGCAGCTGTTATTTTGTTTGACAAAATAGACCAAGACTCTTGAGTTCAAAGTTGATTTAGTGAGTTCCTAAATATCTTTTGGAAACATTGTTAGATGTGTAATGCATATGATTTGTCTTCTCTGAATTTATTTTTTAATGGAAATGTGTCCAAATCTCCACTCTGAACTGCTGCTGCAGTCTGTTGATCAAGATTGATTCTGAGCATGTGGGGCACATGTTAAACAAGAAAGAATCTTGCTTGTTGTTTGTAACGTGATGGCTAATGCACTGGAAACAGATTGCACAGACATTCAACTTCTGTCCACACATCCATGTGCAGCAAACCAAATAGTAAATATTTTCCTTAGTTGCTTTTGCTGAAGAGGTGCAAACTGCTGTGGCTCCAGTTTTTTGGTGTTCATGTTCTTTTTAGAAAACACTTTGACTTAAAATGAAACATTGGCAAAGACATTGTATCCAGTCACATTTGTTGAGACTGGTTTGGTGGTATGCTGCCGCAGCAACGTTGGAGCATAATCAACCTGCTAACAGGAGCAGAAAGTCTTTTCTTAAATGATCACACAGCCACCTTGTGCATGTCCAGGATGAGTTGAGCTGACTGATTCCATTGCCAATTTCTCCCTGTAAGAGGTGTCCGTGCATGAGATGGGTGGCATGTGCAGTTGAGGAAATAAAATTCTCTCTTTCCCCCAGGGAGAACACACACATTCTCACCCTTTGAACATCTGCTGGAGACAGAAGCGTATTGCGGTTGATGAAAGATGACAGCATAGTATGTGTCTGGTGATTTGGTTTTCTAACAAAGTTTTCCTGCTAGCGTTCTGAGGACCCGTCCACGTCACTGTGTGCACCTTCAGGAGAAAAGGCGGGGAGGAGAGTTAGCTTAGCCTGGTATTACTGATGATATTTGCTCAACTAGGCTCTACTGGAAACTCGCAATTCTAGACAAGTATTTGAGGGACTTGTATTTGAAGCAGAGCTCTGTACTTCAAGAGCATTAAAAGAACCCTCTTCTCAGTTTTTCACATACCCTACTGATGCCTGACCCCTCGTTTTTCCCTTTACTACCTGTCTTACCACACCCCCAAATCATGGTGTCCAGTATTTTTTGAAACCTCCCCTTCATCCAATGAGATATCACTATACTTACTCTCCATATTTAGAAAGATAAAACTCTGGGGGCTGGGCTTACCAAGAAAACTCTGAATGAAAGATGGCAGAGAGATTGGAATGGAAAGAGGATAAGAAAAAAAACAGCCCACCAAATTCTTTATAACTGGAGGTGATGTAAGAAGGCTATGATCAGTCAAATACTAAGTTTCTTTTGTTTCCATCAGAGTATTTTTTTCCTTGGATCAGGCTCATTAATCTGACTGCACCATATTGGTGCAAATAAAAGCATCGTGCCTGTAACCAATAGTGTGTTTATGAGTGATTCAGAGAGATGAAAATAATAGACATTTGGGAAGATGTAATTTTGACTTTCACATACAAGCACCGAGATATTAGCCCTGGCTGGTGGCACAGTGGATAAGGTGCTGGCCTGTGAACCCAAAGGTTGCTGGTTCAATTCCCAGCCAGGGCACATAACCAGGTCTCCAGCCAGGTCTCCAGCCAGGTCCGTAGCTGGAGGCAGGTGAAAGGCAACTGTACATTGATGCTTCTCTCCCTTTCTCCCTCCCTCCTTGTCCTTCTCTTTGAAAATAATGAATAAAATCTTTTTTAAAAAAGTTGAGCCTTAAAAGTAAAAAAATAGAATCAAGTATTAATTCTTCAGTCATTCTGAAGTTAAAATGTACAGTTTACCTTTGGTTTGGTCTTTATATTGAAAACCTAACTGAGATGATGGACGTTTCCTTTTCTTTTGGAGAATCTTTGCCTTCTACCACCTTTCTATCATGTATCTTGAAGCTTCTGGAAGACAGTACACATGGAGTTTTTGAAAAAGGCGTCCTCCTTCCTCACTGGGTGAGCTGAACTGGATGACTTGGAAGGAACATCAGTTTCTTCTACATTGTCTTCCTAGAGTCCTGACCAAGTTACAAAGGCGATTTTCCTATTTCTTAGCCTCTAAAGCCTTCTGATCCATCTTGGTTCTCAGTATGTGTTTACAGAACCACTCGGAGCTCCTGTTATGTTCCAGCCATTGTACCAGGTTAAGTTTATACCCATGATGTGCCTCTGCCAGGATTTTGCTTTTAGATTAAGAACTGCTGCTCATTAGTTCCCTCCTGCTTACCCTGATAAAATATGCTGCCCAAGCCTTTATGTTTGAAATCCTCCTAAGAGCAGAGAAAATGGTAATCAAAGGGCTAATTCCCTCCCCACTTACCTCCATCCTATAATATTTCATTTGGAAAGAAGTTTTTATGTTCTTTGCTCTCAGCATGAGTGTTAGATTTTACCATATTTATTTTTCTTTTGTGTGTATAGCTTTCTTGATTGCAAATACAGAGTACTGTCAAAATAGAATAAGCGGGGTGTGGAGAACAAAACCATAACTTATTTGAAGCTTTACTTTTACAGTGAGAGCGATCTGTTTCTGGTGGTCTCAGTTTGGGTTCTCCCAGGAGCAGGTCCTCAGACCAGTCAAGGGCTTGAGTGCATAGAGTTTGTTTGGCAGGTGCAGGAAACATGAGAAAAGTGGAGGAGGAACATAGAGAAGATGAGGTAGCTGCTGCCATTGGTGATTCAATCTTAACACCTCTGGGAACTTAAGAAAAACGGTGTAAGGAAACCCCATACTGTTTTCCATAGTGGCTGCACCAGCCTGCATTCCCACCAGCAGTGCACCAGGGTTCCCTTTTCCCCACATCCTCGCCAACACTTGTTGTTTGTTGATTTGCTGATGATTGCCATTCTGACAGGTGTGAGGTGGTATCTTATTGTAGTTTTAACTTGCATTTCTCTGATGGCTAATGATGTTAAGCATTCTTTCATATGCCTTTGGGCCCTTTGTATGTCTTCCTCAGAGAGGTATCTGTTCAGGTCCTTTGCCCACTTTTTAATTGGGCTGTTTATCTCCCTGTGGATATTCCACTACTAGGACTATACCAGAAGAACCCTGAAACACCAATTCATAAGAACCCATGTACTCCTATGTTCATAGCAGCACTATTTACAATAGCCAAGTACTAGAAACAGCCTAAGTGCCCATCAGTGGATGATTGGATCAAAAAACTTTGGTACATTTACACTATGGAATACTACACAGCAGAAAGAAAGAAGGAACTTGTACCCTTTGCAACAACATGGATGGAACTAGAAAGTATTATGCTTAGTGAAATAAGCCAGTCAGTGAAGGACAAATACCATATGATCTCACCCATTACAGGACAATAATGAACAAAATAAACAACAAGCAAAACAGAACCAGATATATGAATACAGTGAATAGACCTTCAGTGGGTAGGGGGAAGGCGGGGGGGGGGAGGAAGAGGCAAAGAAGGGGAGCAGTTTAGACAAGAACCTAGTATGGAAGAACCATGGACATTGACAACAAGTGGGATTGACTTTGAGGGGGAGTGGATGGGTGGGGAAGGGGACAGAGGGGGATAAAAAGGGGATGGATGTAATACAACAACAATAAAATTATATTTAAAAAGAAAAGAAAAATGGTGTAGAACACATACCTGACTTGCTTGTGCAGTGAGGCACCTGGGCATTTCTACAGCAACTCCATTTAGCTGCTGGTTTAGGCTACTCTTTGGGGTGGAGGCATTAGTTCTGTGGTGCCTTCCGCTTGCTGGGTGTGGGCACAGCAGTTTTCCAAGGCTTCAGAGGCTCCTGGGGAAACGGAAGCAGATACTGTCAGTTGGCATTTGTGCAGGAGCAAAGTGAAGTCACAAGACCTAAGGGATATGAGCAGGGAACCAACAGCATCTGCTGTGGACAGGGAGTTCCCCATTTTATTTTCATTATTTCCAGTTTTCTGGCACCTGCGAAACAGATTTCTGAGCTCATTGGAGGTTCTCAAACAATTACAGTAATCCAAAAATTAAAAGGTGATCAAGAAGGATCTCAATTTATGTGGAAATTAAAAAATTACTCCCAATTTACTGTTGAGTTCAAGGAAAAATAATGAACATTGCAAACTTATTAGAAAGCAATGAAATGAGACACATTATATTCAATCCCTAATCAGAGTCCTAATGCTTACATGAGGAGAGAAGGAAAAAATAAAGGAATTGAGAAGTTAGGAAAAAAGAAAAAGCAAGAAGAGAAAATTGGAGATAAAATGGAGATATTTATGGAAAAGAAAGAAAATAAAAAATTAGTAGAGAAAATAAATATACACTAACTTGTTTCTTTGAAAATAACAGTAAAATTGTTTAACTCTTTAAAGTCCATTAAGAAAAATGATAAGAGAGAAAATCCTGAAAATAACCAAATAGGAGCCCATATATGTTGAATTATGAGTTTAAGGTGTGCTGGGCATTGCACTGAGCCCCTGATTTCATTTAAACTTCACAAAAACCCATTGAGATGGGTGCTACTTTCACCTTCATTTCACATGTGAAGAATCTGAGGTCTGGGGAGAAGCGAGAGAGTAAGGTGAGCAAGACAGTGTCCCTGGAGGTCAGGCATGGAAACTCCAGCACCTTCATTTTCAACCGTTGCCTTTATTGTATGGGCCAGTATGGGCTTTATGTTTCCCTTTGAAGACTTGAAAAAAGTTTGATTTTGTAAATGCATGGAAACACCTGCAAATATGGGGTACTTAGCATTTGCCAGGGGTGGTGAACTTGAACTCTCAGCCCCCATTTGCAAGAGAAACTTTGTAGCAGGGAATATACTACATTCTCTCACCTGTGAGGTCTGTCCATGTCTCAGGAATCACATGAACAATGAGCGGGAAATTTAGTAACATGAGTCCTTCAAAGTTGCATTTCTTCCTCCTACTGAGCAGTCTCTTTAGGACTATAAAAGAGACTAATATTCAATGAGGAAAAAAAATAATTCCATAGTCATAGATGAAAGTTTAAACTAGAAGGACTCTTATTTTCTAAAACTACATTAGTTTTCTCCACACTTAATATGCTCATTACCTTGAACATGCACACTTTCTGAATCTATTCAACTGGCTGCCCTTTTGTTGTTAATGCAGACTATGAATATGGTATCTGAATCTAATTCAACTGCTTGAACTTCCATTAACACTACAAATAAAACTGATAAACTCAGCACAACATATGAATCCATTAAGAGTAAGGTATTATGTTTTAAATTATGCAGGCAGAAATTCCTAGTATTTAAATAAAACATTTCTTGGTTCCAGCATTTCAGGACACTCTTTGACTAAAGATAGGCTGTTATATTGTAGAAATAAAGTAAAATGGTTTTGAAAGGAACAGAGGGTCTTGGTTGAATGCCATCTGGCCTCAATGAAGAGAAATCTACAAAGGAACAGTGTGAAGGGTAGTAAAACATTTAGAGCAAAATAGTAAAATGCATTAATCAGTTATTAAGAAAGTTGGAAATAGCATGGATATTGAGTCTAACATTAGATTTAGTAATTATTGAGTTAGCCAAAAATACTTAAGGAATCACTTTAGAGATGTAAGCTACTAATGCTAGCTAGTAAATTAGAAGGTATAATTTCTCAAGTGAATACATTAATGCAAAAAAAAAAAAAGATGTAATGTAAGTCACTAATTCTTATTTTGATTTCTCTGATGCACTTGAAGTGGTTGGTTGGCAAGAACTGGCCAGCACATAGTAGGTTCTCAAATATTTGCTCGAAGGATTTAAAGCTTATTTACTTATACTAGTGAAATATGTCAATGCAGAACTAACATTTTAGAGCTAAGGCAGGAAGGATTTTCTCTATTTGTTGGTATTCTGCTGAGAACCAAATAATGAAATAAAATTAGTTCAGTTTTTCTCAGGACTCAGAGTGGCTCTATAGAAAGAAATATGTATAATCTGGGTTAAATATTCTTAACAATTTTTTTTTTTATTGTTTATTCTTTTAGAGTTGTCTTGACTTTTTTTCTTTGGGTCCCCTCTACTCAGCCCACCCTCTTGTCCACAGTCACTCCCCTCTTGGTTGGCCATGCGCATGAGCCATTCTCACATGTTCTTTGACTAGCCCCTTCCCCTTCCTTCCTCCATTCCCCGCTTCTTCCTCCTCTCCTACAGCTGTTAGTCTATTCCATGTTTCTATGTCTCTGGTTCTGTTTTCCTCATTAGTTTATTTTGTTCATTAGATTCCAGTTATAAGTGAGATCATACGGCATTTGCCATAAGAACACGTAATGAAGCCAGCAAACTCAAAAGATTAAAAGAGATTTGCTTCTAAAGAATTACAGTGGACTGTGTTAACTTAATTAAATTATATGTTTTAATGTATTTTAAACTTAGTGGCAATAGACTGAATTAGAAAACTTTCATTTAGAGTACCATGATATAAGTTACGGAAGTATTTCTCGTAGACTTGGGGAAATCTTAAATCTAACTTCCTTTCAGGGGAGTATGGATTTTTTAAGGGCATGTAAAGATTTCTCTTAATTTTCTGGTCTATGCATTAGTCATTAGAGATTCATTTCAGTTGTAACCTTAAAGTTGTCCCATGGGGAAAAAATGGGTGAAGGAGGGTACAAAAGTTTTAGAATCCTCAATGTCACATTGCATATGATTATTAATTCAAAATATTTTTAGCTGAGGTCTCCATAATCAGAGCTCATCAGGCTATCGACTACACTCAAGAGCTAAATAATTAAAAGGAAGAAGTCAACATCACAAGTTAAATTGACTTAATCTCTGTGATGAATCTTGCCCATGTTGTTAGCTTTTATGACTTCCTGGGATATAACTTCTGGCTTTCACAGTTGACTTGCTAGACTTTTCAAATAAATGTATGTTCTAACAAATTTCAAATTGATAAACTCAATCTCAAGTGACTGTACTGGAATATTTTGTCCTTGATCAGAAAATTGTAGCCAAAAAATAAAAGTAACAATTCAATATTACTGTGACCAATACAAATCCAGTTTCCTGTAAAAAAATGTGGTCCTAATACAGCAATAAAATAACATTACAGTAAAAAATCAAAAACAAAAATGTGTTTCTTCAAAGGTAGATATTTATTTTTATTACTTGGCTTCTCAGGATTGATTTTTCCTTTTATGAGTAAAAGAGCATTGCACTTTTTCAGTCTTGGGAGTGTATTTCAATGTGAACATTGAACTGCTTCCCCCGCTCTATAACTGGACTTCTGTGGGCACATCAGTGTATGTTATATTCTTATTCTCTAAGAGTAAGTAACCCATGCAAGTTGTTTTTTTTTTTTTTTTTTAAATCAATTTTGGAGCCCTGGCGGGTAGCACAGTGGATAAGGCACCAGCCTGTGAACCCAAAGGTCACTGGTTCAATTTCCAGCCAGGGCACATAACCAGGTTATAAGCCAGGTCTCCAGCCAGGTCTGTAGCTGGAGGCAGGTGAAAGGCAACCATCCATGGATGTCTCTCTCCCTCTCTGCCTCTCTCCCTTCCTCTCTCTCTGGAAATAAATAAAATCTTTAAAAAAATCAATTTTGGGGTTTTACTACAATGAGAGAAAAGAACTGTGTGTGTGTGTGTGTGTGTGTCTTTCCCTAGGATTTTGAAAACCATAGGGAAATAATTAGCAGAGGAATAGAAGGAGAAAAGCAAAATGGGGAAGACAAGAAGAGAGAAACAGGAGGAGCAAGACAGATACAGCTACAGCTGAAGCAAGGGCTACCGCTGAATTTCTTTCTTTCTTTTTTTTTTTTTTTTAAGATTTTATTTCATTATTTTAGAAAGAGGGGAAGGGAGAGACGGAGACATCAATGTATGGTTGCGTTTCACCTGCCTTCAGCCACAGACCTGACTGGAGACCTGGTTTGCAACCTGGTTATGTGCCCTGGCTGGGGAACGCGGAATTTCTTACTGACAAAAGCCACTCACTTCCACTGGTGACTCTACCTTCCTTTTACTCCATTAAATTTTTTTTTTTTTAAATTTTATTTTTAGAGAGAGGGAGAGGGTGGAAGAAAGAGAGGGAGAGAGGCAGGAATGTGTGGTTGCCTCTCATGCACCCCTAACTGGGGACATGGCCCTCAATCCAGGCGTGTGCCCTGACTGGGAACCGAACCCCGGGGCTTTCTGGTTCTCAGGTGGCTGTGCAATCCACTGAGCCACACCAGCCAGGGCCCTTTTACTCCATTTTAAAGGCACCAATCCAGCCCTTTGTTTTCTATTTTATAATTGTTATTTGATCATTTATTATGTGCTCTTAAGCTTTAAAACTAAAGTAATGCTTTGTTAATTGTCAGAAATCATTTAGAAACAAATAAATGCTGGTTTGTTATTTTCTTAGCATTTACTGTAACAGGTTCACATGGGGTAGGACATTGGTTTCCTTGATTATGGAGTAAAAGTGAGAAAAGACATTTGTTGTCATTCCTTCCCTACCTTTGAGCTTTGGCTATTGTGTTAGCAACCTAATGGTGACAAGTGATTTGAGTTCCCTGGTCACCTCATTAATCACATCAATGATGCCAGAAACCAAAAGGAAGGTAGAGAAATCACTTGCCCAGCATCTAATGTCATTCCATGAGGGACCCGAGAAAGGGGTTTTTAAGACATTGACATTGACAACTAATAGGCAGTGGATATTAATTCTGCTGAAAGCAATAATGAAGCAGCCAGATTCCAAACAAGCTTGTGGTTCCCCAGAGGGACCTCAGATGAAAAGCTATTGAAATAAAAAAAAAAAATTGAACAAACTTTTTGCTTAGATGAAGTTACTTTAATGCAGAGGTAATGAGAATGGGAAAAGGTTGGGGAGGAGACAGATGGGGTTTCAATCATTTATCAATATTTAATTTTTTTGCAGGGAAGCTTCCTCAAAGTTAGAATAAAAGATTATTGTTTGAAAAGATAACCATTAACCCTGGGATGATATTTATTTGCACAGCTGATTCCTAGGCTGGATGGGGCTCCCAGAGTTATTATGGGACCTAATATGAAAATGCAACAGGGTAGCATTAGTTATAGGAATGTCCAAGGGTCATGTCCTATGATAAGACTAATAGCTTAATGTTGAAGGAAAATTGAAAACCATGCTGTAACATAGATCATCTTCTCTGATGAATTCCAACAAGGAGTTTATACTTTGGGTCAATGCAGCATTTGGCTGGGAAGGTGTAGACTTGGTTTAATTTGATTAGAGATAGATGAGTGCAAAAATGCTAAAATATGCCTCAGTATATGTTTATGTGCTTGGAGCTAGTTGTCAACAAAGGGATACAACCCTTCCCCAAATGTAAAAATATACACAGGTGCTGTTGCTTTTTAAAATTTTTTTTTCATGCCATGTGGATAACACACTGATGACACTGAAGGTATTTTAACAGCTCTCTCTCTTTTTCATTGTAGTGATTAGCATTTGGTTAAATTGTGTTTAACCAAACACTATTCTAAGAAAGTGTTCATGATACATGCCACGTATTATATTAGGTACATACCAGAACGGAGGAAATGAAACTTTTCTTCAGTTTGTCTTCCTTGGAAAACCACTGTGTTCTTCACTTATTCATTCCTGAAATATTCTAGATAGTCTTATAGAAAGTAGGAATCTAATAATAAACATGATATAAAAATTTCTTGTCCCCATCTAATTGATGTTCTTGTAGGGGCAAAAAAGTAATCAACAAATAAACTAGATCATTTCAAAAAGGATTAAGAACTTTGAAAAAACATAAAATGTTACCTTAGGGTAGGAGATTATATTGGTCAGTTAAGCATATTTTTCTGAAAAGGTAACATATGAGATGAAATCTAAGTAAGAAGGAGTCAACTTGTGACAGCTGGGGGAAGGAAGAGCATTTCATGTAAAGTGAGCTTAGAGGAGACTGAAGTTTTGAGGCATGGTTGTAGAATTTGAGACTTAATAGATAAGCATGTCCAGTTCAAGAAGTCTTCTAGAAGATGGTTAGGGAATTATATTTGATTCTTAGCATATTTATTTACTTAGCATAGTCCTATTTTATCTTTACAATAAAGATAACAATGTTATAAAACCAAGGAGCCTAATGCTATTCCCATAAGGGTTGTGTCAGATTGTATTTTCAACTGAGAAAATTAGGAACATCTCCATGTTTGGCATGTCCCTGGTCCTAGCTGTATCATGGATGCATCTAGTTATACCGTAAAGTGTATCACAGGTATAATATGCCATTATTGTATTGGTAACCCAACTTAATCATAAGCCAAAAACTATCAGTTGTTTACATTGATTGACATGATTTAACTCTTTCACTCTTTTATTTTTTTTAAGATTTTATTTATTATTCTTAGAGAGAGGGGAAAGGAGAGAGACAGAGAGGGAGAAGAGACATCAATGTATGGTTGCCTCTCATCTGCCTCCAGCTATGGACCTGGCTGAAGACCTGGCTTGCAACCTGGTTATGTGCCCTGGCTGGGAATTGAACCAGCTAATTTAAAAACCTTTTTGAGCTCCACCACAGCAGCAGTTGTTGTAAGAACTTTCTCCTCCCTTAAACACTCAGTCCCCTGTGATATATTCCATTCATCCTCCTTTTGTGGAGATTGTAGCTTTAGCTGCCCAATGTAGGGAGACTTGCTGATTTTATTTTATTGCTCAGAATTGTTGCTTTCAGATTGCTTGAAAAATGAACTTATTCAATACTGCTCAGTTTGTTGTGTTCCCTCTTTCTCAAGTTACTTTCTCAAGTATTCTGCAGTGTCTAAGCTGACTCTTTGTCTACTCAATATAGTTCTTGTTTTTCACTTTGTACCTGCCAGCCATTTTATATTGGTGCTTTGTGCAGGTTTATGCCTAGAGCTTCTTTGAAGAGCAAGTAAATTATAACTGCTTCAGATTCCCTCTAATCAAACCCTCCTTTTGAAATTCTGCCTATGATTTCACGTCTGCTAAACTGTGGACAGCTTTGGCAAAGTTATCTTTATTCTTTCCAGCTGATAAAAATTGGGGATGAAAGAAGTGATCTTTTTATCTTCAATTTCTGAAGATGCATTTTGCTTCACTGGTCAGAATATTCATAGAGTTCTTGGAATATCAGCCTTGGAAGGGACCTCAGAGACCATCTGGTCCACCCCTCCCGTTTGTCAGAATGAGAAGAATGAGCCTCGGACCCCAAGGACATGGTGACGAAACTAACACCAGAATCCAGGTCTCTGGCATACAAACTTGGCATCTTGTTCCTACTCTACCTGCTCTGCTTTAGTCTCTATGCAAGATCTAATTTCATTCTGAATTTCACGACGAAGAAGGGAAGAATGAAATCTTGATTCATCAGAGAAACTTTGGTTGCAGACAGCAGAAAATGACCCTGTCCAATCTGGGCAAAAGAACATTTTCTGAAGGTCAGGAGAGGCACATTTAATTCCTGAGCAGTTTTCAAAAATGGCCCATGATTAGGGGAACCCAGAAGGAGAAACAGTACATTCATCCACCAAGATGGCCTCAACGTGCCTCTCAGCTTGACGAAACATTCCAGTTCTTTTCCCCACTGACTATAGGCTTTGGAAATCCCTTTTCTAAGAATATTTATTTTAGAAAATTTGTAACTATAAATTCTTTCTCTGTCCCTTTGAGATATGAATCTTTCCCCAGCCTCCGGTCAGTTTTGCAACCCAAATATGTCTTTCTCAAGGGCCCAGGAGCTCTCCCTTTCAAATGGAACCATCAAAAACAGATAGAAGCCCCTGTTTCCCACTTTCTGATGGAGGGGAGGAGCCTAACTTCGATTAAGTGTCCAACTGGAAACACAGATCCTTTCCAAATACATTTAGTTTCTGAGTAATGAATGCCAAGAAGCCAGGCATTTTCTATGCTTTTGTTTCACTGTACTTGACCTGTTTGACTTTCATCCTGAAACTTACGAATGGCTACACAATGGCTGCTAGATGTCCCTGTATCATAGTTCTGGTCCAACGTCAGGGCAGCTAGAGAACTCCTTTCTCCTACCTGGGAAGGTTCGATGGCTGTTTCGGAAGCCCATTTCCCCTGATGTTTTATTTGCAAGACATAGTTCGCATATGTCTAACTAGTGGCAAATGTAATGGAATTAGAAACAAAATAATTTCTCCCCTAGCAGCAGCTTAATAAATGCATACTGATTTTCCGCCCCCATGTTTGGAAGAGAAGCTTCCTTTCCACAGGTACTTTGGGTGGCTGGCAACCTGTTACCCCAACAAAAATGTCATTGTTAATGAGGGACAAGGGTAAGGAAGGCAGTTATGTAGAAAATCAACCGTGACATACATGGGAGGCTTTGAGTGAATGAACTTGGGGAGGGGGTTAGATCGGGAGCAAGAGGAAGAGACGTCTGGAGCCAGATTGCCTCCCACGAAGACCAGACAGGGACAGAAACTGCAGTGGGTACAAATAGCCTCATAAACGTGGTGGTAAAGAGGACTGGAGAGACTTGGAAAAGCCCTCGAAGGCTCAAAAATATTTTGCTGTGCTCTTGTTGAAAGGGTAATGGAAATATGTTTCTGGAGGGAAATTTGGTGACCTGTGTACAATGCATTACATTTTTATATGTGTTTCGATTGGTTCAAAAATTCTACCTTTAGAAGTTTATGCTAGGGAAACAATCAGGTATGCATGCAAAGAGGTACACACAAGCTAATCACAGCTTGTAAGCTAATCACAGCTTATAATTATTGCTTATAATTATGTAGGCCTGGAAGTGGAAAGATGTACAGTGGTAGGGAGTTGTATAAATAAACGAGGAGTTTATGTTTTTGAAGGATATTTGATAATTTGAAGGATATTAAATTCTTCTGTGAAAAAAAGAAGGTATTCAAAAGGATATCTGGGAGGAAAATGCAGCATGTTAGGTATCATCCTTTTTACATGTTAGAAATGCTGTAGATTTTTTATGTTCTTTATATTGCTGGGTATTTTCCAAAATTTGTACAATATGTATGAAATACTTTCTGTGAAAGCTATCTCTCCATTGTTGCCTGGGTAGAACTAGAACCCGATGCTGATTTCCGATGGAGAATTTGCGGTCAGCCATCGGAGCTGGTTACAAGTAAATATTAAATATTAACACTGAGGGACTGAGGCCGGTCAGGCTAATGACTTGCTTGCTCACAGCACTGAGAAGGGACACTGCCACTTCTCGCATGGAAGGCCTTCCTGTTCACTCTGCCTCATTCACATGAGTTCACCACCCAGCAGGCAGACTGTGCTTTAAAAAACCTAAGTCAGATGATGACACACTCACCTTCTCACACCTCCTAGAAGCTTCCATCATACTCAGGAACACCCACACCCCTCACCATGAACACCTCTCTTGCTGTCTTGCCTACCTCATCTTCTCCATGGCTATTTAGTCTAATCACAGTGGCTCTTTCCTGTTCCTTAGACCTGCCACACTCATCCATCTTCAGGACACTTGTGCCTGCTGCTTGTTCTCCCTTCTGGGACTCTTCCTCTGGTAGGTCTTCCAGTGGCTTACCTCCTCACCTTCACTCGATTCTGTTCAAATGCTTTCTCCTTGAAGAGGCTTCCTCTGACCACCATGTAACATAGTCCCACCCCTTTCCATCACCCCACACTTTTTCTTATGGATCCTCAGCATTTGCCTTTACAACAAGGACTGCTCTACTTTGGGTTCATTGGTTTGTATTTTGTCTTGCTTCCTGCTGCATGCCTAGTGCCTAGAGGAATGGCTGGCACCAATTGTGGGCTCAATAAAGCCTGCTGAATAAATAAATGTATCAATGAAATAGCCCATGTGTTCTCACCCCAAATCACATGCTTTTTAAAAAAATTATAGCTTGATTAGAATATTTGGAAGGTTACAAATTATTTTAGACAGGCATCAGTTAGTGATTGAATCATTTTTATAACTATTAAAACTAGAATATCAAACAGTATTTCTCAAAAATCTGTATATTGGAAAAGAAGAAAGTGAAGATTCATATACATTAATTTTCTGATAAGTCTATTTTCTGAGTTTACTTCAAAAGGAGGGACCATTTAATACTCATCAGAAAGTCAGTTTAACTTGTCTGTAAGGATTTATCACAATTTACTTTTGCCTGCTGCTTAAGCCCTGCCATGAATTAAAGTAGGCAATTAGGAAATATACTATTTATAATGTATTATAGCTATTAGTAAGTTGTAAGTATTCAAAGCATCATGAGTATCAAAGTGCATTGAAATGGAAAAGTTGAGTATGCCATTTACAGTAAATTATGCAACTCTTGTACCCAAACAGATATTTCAGTAATGTGCTAATGATTCCTGGAAATGATGCCAAATGACTGAACTGATGGTAGGTGGGCCATGAGAAATAAATTTGAATTGATGAGTTCTTAATGATATTATCTCGTCTTTTGTACTTTTATTGCTCTTAGTATTCAAAGTTCAATTTGCGTTACCTTCCTAGATAACTGATAAACTTCATCTCATTTCTAGAGTCTGTTTTCACAATCCTGAAGTTTCAATTCCTAGGCTTAATTAAAAAATGATAGCTACTATTTAAAGAGCACTTACAAATGTGCTAAATTTTTTGCACCATTATCATATATAATCAATCCTCTCTCTTAGCAAGCTTTTTTTTTCTCCTCTTATTTTTCTTTAGATATTTTATTTTGAAATAGTTTAAGACTTGGAGGTTGTAAAATAGTATAAAGAGTTCCTGTGCATCCGTTGTCTGGTTTCTCCCAATATAATATTTTACATAGCCATAGTACATTATCAAAACTAGGAAAGTGGCACTAGTAAAATATTTACTTGAATTTAGGCTATATTCAGATTACATTGGTTTTACATGTTTTTTTTTTTTTGTATATAGTTTTATGAAATTTTACCACCTGCATCTCTTCATGTAACCATCATCACAATGAAAGTATAGAACTCTTCCATCATTGCAAAGAAATTTCTTCCTGTTTTACTTTAAGTCATACATCCCTGCCTTACAACCTGATTGCCACTGATCCCTTTTCAGTTGCTATAATTTTATTACTTTGAACATGTTAAATGGAGGCACCAGCAATCTACTGAAAATGGTACTTCTATTTTCCCCATTTCAACCTAAGACCCTGGAAGGGTGCCGTGCTGAAAATCAGCCAGTCAGTAACGCATGGTTTGCACTTATAAAATAGGCTTCCTTGACTCCAAAGCCCACAATTTTATCTATGCAGCTAATATTTCTTTCCCAACTTTATAAACAGTAAATGTCTTGGTCTTAATGGTATTGAAATTATTGTTTCCAGGAGCTATACAAGTTTCCCTTTGAGAAATCCTGGTATTCCCCAGGTGAAATAGTCTTTAATGAGTTCATTTAGCTGTTTGTAGTCCAACAGAACAGGGCATTATAAGATGTGTGAGAGTATATGGACCTCTTTGGTGAAATAAAACCCAGCTTGAGTGACGTCAGCTACCCCAGCTCCATTAGCCAACCCTTTCTTAATGTTATACACAAAAGATGTGTTGACTATTCTGATGTTATTGACATTTTCCACTTAATAGATTGGTCATATTGGAGGATTCACAAGGGGTCATTCAGAAAAGTATTTTAAAGATAATTACAGATGCAAAAATATTAGAATGAGGTACTAAGTACAAAATTTTGAAAAACGGAATAGAAAACTATCTCTCTAGGTAGCTTCAGTCAGGTTGCAAACCGGGGGATTATGTAATGAGTGTGGCCTACAGGTATTTTTATTTGGTCTGTGCAGAGTTTAAAAACCTTTAGGGAAGCTTTAGTACAAACTCAAATAATCTGGGTTCTCCATCAGAGATGATGTTAAGTCATTACTTTCTTTTATGCTATATATAACATATATGTGTGTGTGTATATATATATATATATATGCTTTACAGTGTGCCATAGACCTACCTAGCTCAATTGAACCATTTATGTTATCTGCCAGTTGTCATATGCATGTGTGTGACATCTGGTGAAGAGGCTGAGTGGGATGGTGTCTTGAGATTCCTTCTGGTTCTACAATTTAAAAATTCTTGTAGAATTCAATCGCTGTGTCTAGAAAAGCATTCTCTATACTCTGTTCTATAAAGTAATGCTTATATAAGATGATAGATGATAATTTTGGGGTCAAATAAAATTGGAAATGCTGAGTACTTTATTACAATTTGGAAATTCATAATTATATTTATATATTAAAAGAAGCTCTGAAAAAATTGACAATTATGAGGCCAATTTAACCTGGTTTAAGTCAGTATTTCCTATATCTATTTGACTCTATAAATACCTTGTATGTATCTATATATGTGAATATTTATGTATGTATATAATTATGTATGCATACAGTTATATATATGTGTGTCTTTTGTATTACATATTATCACTTCTTGGAACAACTGTTTTTCTTTTTTGGAACTTGTTGATTGAAAAATTAGAAATGTTTGAGCCTAGAGTTTCTCATAATATTCAAATAATTGACTTTCTAAAAAACAGTCTTAAATCTTAATTTTACTGCTTTAACTCAACATGACATACCCATTAATGCTGACCAAAAACAAACACTCCTTTTAAACTAGACAAAAGGTTACAAATAAAACCCAAGAAGACTTGTGAAATTGGTGGCATCAGTGGTAGACTCCATAGTTAATATTTTCAAATGAGAAGAAAAGTCATCTTTTTGCAGTGAAAACTGTCAGGTTATGGGTTTGGTTTTTGCTTTTTTACTTACAGTGGGTTCTGAATTCAGTGGATTTACAGTTTGGATTTGCAGACTGGCCACATACCTGGAAGGCAAAGAGACTGAAGCAAAATGCAGATCACTCCAGACTGGTAGGTGGCAGGTTTAATACGGAAGAGAACTTCTTAGGCAGCTGCAAGAGGAGGTCTTTGCACCTGTCTGCCAGCAGTCAGTGTACTGTCCAGGTGGTCTCAACTACACATTGATCTCTCAGGGCCGTCTTTGCAAATAGCTCCAGCTGTGGGAACAGCCGGTAGATATATTCCAAATGCAGGGAAGGCACTGAGTAGCCTGCGATTGCCCAGGTCCAACTCAGAGTCACATCCTCTCGATGCCCTCCAGCAATTCGCCAGGCTCATGTTTGAAGACTCGTGCCATGATTCTCCAAGATTCATTCATTCAAGGTAACACACATGTAGTGCTTCCAATATCCCATCCCTCACAGAGCTCAGTCTGGTGGGGAACGTGGAAGAGGTAAACAAGCCAATCAACGTCTCATCACCTGTTGCTGTACGTGCCGTGAAGGCAGCATAGACCAGGCTGCTGGGAGGAGGACAGGGTGTGGGGAGGAGACGTTTCTCTCCAAACCAGGTGACTCTGGAAGGACTCGAAGTCACATTTATGCTGAGTCCAGAAAGATTAAAAGGAGTAATCAGACGAGCAGAAAGGAGACAATTCCAGGCCAGAGGGCCAGCACATGCACTAACCCTAAAGTGGGGAAGACCTCAGTGCATCTGACCCACTTCGGACTTGGCCCTGTGGCTGGGTGGCAGTGAGCATGGCGGTGAGTGCTGATGGGCGATGGGGGGTGGGTGGGAAGGCAGGCTGGGTTTTTTAAGTTCAACCGGATGGTAGTGAAGGGGTTTAAGCAAGGAAATGATGTGATGTTTTTCTAATATCACTAAGGTGACTGTTCATGTGGGTAGGGGAGAGTTAAACGCAGGGACTTTTGATTCTGATGCACTTAAGCAGAAGAGGATTGGTGGTGGGTCGGGAGCCCCAGTCACCGCACAGTGGGCACCACTGCAGGGGCTCCATTCCTACACTGGCTACGGCAACTATAGGATTTGCTGATGAATTTTACCTGCGGTGTGAAGGAGTAGGGTGGCTGTTAGTGCTTGTGGTGTGGCTGACCGGGGCTACAGGTTCTGGATTCCAGGAGGCCGTCTCTGGGTGGGCGGCAAAGAAAAGCCTAGTGGAGGCATCAGGAGAGTTGGTGTGCTTTGTTTAGAAGCAGCTGCAGGCTAAGGACCGAAAAGCCTGGCAGCCCGTGGCAGTTCTGCAGGCCTTTGCACAGCTTTTCCACCCCAGACAGCAGCAGCAACCTAGCTCACCCCTTTGGAACAAAGAAGCAGCTTTCCCAGAGGCAACATCTGCCTATTCAGAGTTGCTATACTGCTTGCCCTGGAGACCCCATGGGAATGAGATTGGCTCCAAGGCCATTAGTTGGCAGACTCCATGGAAGGCTAGCCATACATGGAGAAAGAAAAACAGGGGATCCCACCTCCTGTCCAACCCTGCCATCCTGACAGTGGCCTTCTTGTTTCTGACTTGAAATGGTGGCTTGAATACAATTTAATATTGAAGGAAAACCCAAGGGGTGACCATATTTGGAAGGAGAAGCTCTGTTAGAAGTTCAGAGATTCCTATGGAATAACCTAGTGCAGAAGTCAGTATGGCATGGGCATAAGTTTGGAAGGTGGAAGAGGTCAAGTCTGAAGCTTATCATTTGGGGGCACCTCCACATTTGAGCCAATTTTGAGAAAATGTAATAACATATAGGAAATATTTCTAATAAGTCTTGGTTTCCTGGAAGCAAATTCATTTGTAGATTTCATCGTTCTTTCATGTCAGATTTTAAAAACTGTATTCTCATTCATGTCCAATAGTGTCTCCAAGATCTAAAATGAAGTGAGTTTGATTCTTGACATTTTACGTTAACAGTCCCAAAGCAGGGTGAAGGGTTAGTCCACACTTCTAACAGCGGGGCAGTTCACCACCTGGTCTTGGTTGAAACAAACTACGTAGAATAACTTACAGCTCATATAAGCCTAAAAATGAACTGATTCACCCTTGGATATAAACCTGCGCCTGCTTTTCTTTAGTTTCCTTTCGCAATTTTCTGATAAGCATGTGGGAATGACTCCATAAACTTCGAATATAAGTTCTAAATGTTAATTTTCCTGCTTGTTTCGATGATGACCCTTGGGCTAATGTACACAATAGAGCAGAGACTCATCCGAATAAAGAAACTCACAAGAAGGTAAACATGAAAAAGGCTGGTTTGATGAAGATACACACAGATCCAAATCCCAGGTCTGGTCTTTATAACACGCTCTTCATGTTTTGGGGGAAATCACTTACCCTCACTTACGTTTACTTCCTTCCGTGTAGTGCATGAGGCTAAAACAAGCAGTCAAGGAAAACCGAACGTGAAGTAACTTTTAAAATAAGTAGAATTTTCTGGAGTTCCAGTGATTTTTTTCCAATGCTGTAAATATCATTCTACCACAGTTTGTCTCTTGATGTGGTTACAAGATCCCAGAGATCAGATGCTTTTCTGTATGTTTATGATATTGTTAGATATAAGACAATTTGTTGAATGTGTATGTTCTGTTTTTATTTAAAATATCCTTTATAAATTTCATTCTTTTTTGCCCTACAAGTAAGCAGTAGTTGGTTTTTAAGGTTCTTTCTATTGATAACTTTGTGCCTTTTCTCCACTTAATTATATTGGCCATTGTGACCCACTAAGTAATTAATTCTGCAATTTGGAAAATTTAGAGGCTAAAGAGAGCTATTTGAGAAGACTGTTGAACAGTTTCCTTATTTATGATCATTTAAGTTGTGTTAACCTTTATCACAGACTTTTCAAATCTGAGACCCATTTGTGTTTGCAATTGTGTCTGGATGGAAATTATATCCGCGGGCAAAACAAAGTTACCTCTAAGAGATTGAGAACTGGAGACAATGTAAACAACAAAATGAAGCAAAAAAGCAGCACTGAACACAACTGTGTTCAATTTGGCGATATCAAAACAACATGAATATTTACATAAACTTTCAGTGGAGAAGTTGGTTTGCAGTTATGCATTAGTTTTACTCTGTGGACAGTCAGGTTCCCCAAGGATCTCTTCTGACACTAAATTCCCTCCTCAGGCATCTCAAGTGTGGCCAGGGGCTCGGTGAGGCAAATCCATGGGTATCCCAGATCAACATCTCTGGGCTGGACCCACCCGTGAGCTGTAGTCCAACACCTTACTCAGCATCCCTGCGTGGGTGTCTCAAAATCATGTCCAGAATATAATAATCTGCCATTTTCTGATTTCTCTCGTTCACTAATATGTGCCCCAAATTGATGTATTTATATATTTTAAACATGTTCTTTAGAAGCCTCCAGCACTCCATTAGCTTCTGCAGTACAGCAATGAGCATGACAAATGGTCTCCCTTTATGGGGCTTCAGTGAGCCAACAGCAGAAGTGGAGTTAGTAGTATCTTCATACCTATTCTCCTGCCTGTATTTATCATCCAGTTCTGCCAGTTTTATGTCAGTTCATCTGCTTTTCAATTCCATGACTGTCTAGTCCAGGCTCCATTTTTGCTCCAGCGAATTCCTTTCGGCCTCAAGCGTACTTCTCGCACCTACTCTGCACTTTTCTTGTTTTAAAAAAATACAATTTTTTAAAAAATTATTATTTTAAGAGAGAGGGGAAGGGAGGGAGAGGAAAAAAGGGAGAGAAGCATTACTGTATGGTTGCCTTTCACCTGCCTCCATCTATGGCTCTGGCTGGAGACCTGGTTTGTAACCTGGATATGTACCCTGACTGGGAATCAAACCAGTGACACTTGGGTTTGCAGGCAGGTGCTCAATCCACTGAGCCACACCAGCCAGGGGTGCACTTTTTTCATCCTATCTCTGCAAGATAGACATAGAAGTCTTTTCATAAGACAGGGTTTTATTTTTATTTTTGCCATACGCTTACCTCTTCTCTTCTTAAAACCTTCAGTGGCTTTTCATTGCTCCTATTTTAAGGACTATGGTTTTAACATGGTTCTTAAGGCCCCGAATGACCCCCTGACTTGTCTTTTGGCTTTACCTCCTGTTCCTCCATCTGTATTTCCCTCTTTCAATTCATTAAAGGCATGTCTTGGTATTCTATTTATCTATTATTCCTCATGACACCTTACTTTCTCTAGGAAACTTTCCTTAATCTCCTGGGTAACATCAGATCATCATCCTATACATGTATTATTTCCTCAACTCCATAACACATGCTCCACTTATTTTATTTATTTGTGTATTTTGGTTAATAGCTCTCATTTTCCACAGGTCTACATGTGTCATAATGGCAGAGATTTTAATCTGTTATTTTCAACTTTGTATATTTCGCCTATAGAATGAGGACTAGCGCAGAGCTGATGCCCCATCGATAAATATGACACTAGCCACGTGTCATAGACACATAACCAACATCTGTAATAGAAGCTGTCAATGATGTTCCCTCCATCTACCTTAGGACAGCTGCACACAGTTCTTACATGCATGCAGCCTTGCACACTCCTTTCTCTGGAGGAGTTAGGCAGAGCCCAGGAAAGACCACAAGTGCTGGACAGTTAATGTCCCTGGAGTGACTTCCAACTAATGAGGGATGGGAATCTTAGCATGCTCAATGAAGACTTTCAGAGGGTCATCAGCAGGACTTATATCCAATGCCTATAGCGGTAACCTACCTGTTTATGTCCCTTTGATTTATTTTTCCTCCCTTCCCTGTCTCACTTTTCTGCTCCTTCATAGGGCTTCCTGGTATCACCTCCCAAATAAATTGCGCACCCCACATCAGTTAGCAGAGAAACCCTAGCTAAGGCAGGGCCAGCACAGTGCAAAACTCCAGGGTGCTATTTATTGGACTGTTGGCATTGTTCTCCAAAGGTGCTGTTTACGTTACAATAGCTAACTGATAACCATGGAAGAAATATTTGAAGACTTTGATAGTAACTAGGTCTTAGTTAAAAACTTTAAAGTAGTGCTTATTGAATGCTTTCTGTATTCTAGGAGTAGAGAAGAAGGAATGGTGGGAGAAAATGAAATGGTATGACTTTGACCTCATTGAATTTTCTTTCTTTCTTTTTTTTTTTTAAAGATTTTATTTATTATTTTTTAGAGAATGGGGAAGGGAGTGAGGAAGAAGGGGAGAGGAACATCAGTGTATGGTTGCCCTTCACTGGCCTCCAGCTGGGGACCAGGCTGGAGACCTGGTTTGCAACCTGGTTATGTGCCCTGGCTGGGAATTGAACCAATGACCTTTGGGTTCACAGGCCAGGGCCTATCCACCGAGCTACCAGCCAGGACCTGAATTCATTATTTACTGAACACAAAACACTTTGGATAGCAGTATGAGACTTTCTGTGTCCATATGCTGGTATTGCCTAAAAGGTTCTGATTTGTTTCTGATCACCACATTTCTGCCACCAAATAGGTTGGGTTTTATTCCTCACACTGACCATTTCTCCAACTCTTTAGAGACCAATATAGTGGCTTACAATTCAATTCCTTTGTGACAGTCACTACTTTGAGTTCCCACAAGAAACTCTGTGGGACTGCAAGAGTCCTGCCTTGCAAGACTGCTGCCTATTTTTAGATGCCAATTGCAAATTCCTGGTCACTTATATTTCTGACCAATGGGCTATATAAATTAAGGAGTCCCATGATTCCCCACTCAGGTTGAATAACTTGCTAGAATGAATCATAGAACTCAGGGAGACCCTCTATTTGCTATCACTCATTTATTATAAAAGATAAAAAAGGAACAGCCCCATGAAGAGGTGCATAGGGCATGGTCTAGACGGGTCCTCAGTCCAGATGCTTCTGTCTCTTTGCAGTTTAGGGGCATTCCCCTGCTGATGTACGGGGGTGTTCTCCAACCTGCGAGCTTTCCGAGCTGCATCTTTTAGGGGTTTCATGGACATCTTTTTACACAGGCCTGGTTAATTAAGTCATGAGTGGTGATTAATGATCATGGACTTTCACGTGGGACTGCCAGTACACATGCTGGTCTTTTTCTGGCTCACTCTCTATTTTATGGTGAAATTAAGACTGAATAGGTCAGCATCTGTTGAAGATAAAAAGGATATTAATAGATTGAATTGTGTGAGGAGTATTCCTAAATTCTACTTAAGGATTATACTTTTTGTTTATAATTCAACTTCAGTTTCAACTTAGTAAGTTGAATTCCCTTTCTGTTTTTTCTGGTTTTTCATTCTAGCATATCTTCACATGTCCATGGCAGTATAAATTGAAATAAATTTAACCCTACAAAGCTGGGCTTAGAATAACAAAATTGCTGCACAAGGCACTAACAGTTTAGCCAAAGATTATGAAGTGAAAATAAAATGTTGGAGGAACAATTTCTACCAAAAACAAATAAATATTGACCATTTCCTTTACACTAAATACCTTTAGAAGTCTGTACATGTGTATATATGTATTTTGTCAGTTAATACACATAACAATGCTGGGAGATAATTCCTCTTCTCATTTGACTAATGAGAAATTGAGGTGCATGAGATTAAAATGCTTATAGTCAAACAGCAAGTAGTTACTGAAATTTGAGATTCAGCTTCATGTTTGTGTAGGCTCAGAGCTCATGCTGTAATGACTAACTGTTGGATGGCTTCAGGAATTTAAAATTTTTGAGCAACATGAAATGGAATGATTGATTGGTTAATTATCCAGTTAGGTGGTTGAAGCAGCCTATATTTACATTTATTTAGTGCCTTGTACTTTTCAAAATGTTTTCAGAGTCCCTCTCAGCCTCTACATACATCGTTTTGCCTCTTCTGTCTCTCTGCATTTATCCCCTCCTTTTATTTTATTTTAATTTTTTTCGCTAGAAGGTACTTATGTGTTTGTTTTTGAAAAGACTATTGCGTACTTGCTCTCTGACATATAGTTGGAATGAATACATGAGCAAATACTTCTCGGGTCAGTCTCTTCTCTCTTGACTGTAAATTGGTTCACATGAGACTGCATTTCTTTATTAATAAAAATTTGGTGGTAATTGGGACAGGAGCTAGGCTACATTAAGATGAAAAATACCTTTTGATATGCAAATCCTTTCTTCCTTAGGAAAATTAATCACATACATTTGATTTCAGGGGAAATATTTAAATGACTTTAGGCAGTTGTCTTCAAGGACCTTAAAGGACTTCATATGCTTCATTTTAAAAGCATAGTATTAAACCACTGAATAGGCCCTCAGTGGGCATTTGGTTTGACTACTCTATTCTTTGCAGATTGGAAACCAGCACAGAAAGCTGGCTGGTGCAAGCACATGGTTAAAAGGTGGCTGAGTGAAATTTGAACCTAGATCTGCTAGGTTCTTGCCTAGAGATCATTCCACCTAACCAGAGGAACATAATGCACAATACTTTTGAATCCATTTGTAGTTCTGCAAAAAATGCATGATGGCTGAATTGAATTACTACGGCTACTTTTAACAACGAATGTCCAGCCAGGGCAACATAACCAGGTTTCAAGCCAGGTCTCCAGCCAGGTCTGTAGCTGGAGGCAGGTGAAAGGCAACCATACATTGATATTTCTCTCCCTCTCTACCTTCCCCTCTCTCTGAAAAATAATAAATAAAATCTTTAAAAAAAATGAATGTATTTATTTCTCTGGGTTTCTATAATCCAGAACTTGCCTAAATTACATAGTACTCTACTCTTGTTGGGTTAGAATATGTGGGGATTTAGTTCAGCACCTCTACTGCTACAGCTGCTGTTCTTATTACTACCATTACGAGTTACATTTGTTGAGTGTCTGCTGTGTGCTGGGCACTGGGACGAGTACTTTACGGGTTTAGCAGTTAGGTCAGTCAGGGAAACAGACACTGTTCTATGTTTTTTGAGGAGAAAGGAACTTAATGCAGGGGATTAAGGTGCTTTGCAAAAGCATTGGATGGCTTGCAAAGTCAAGGTCAGAAAAAGGCATCATTGACTTCCTATTTGCTATATATTTTTAGAAGATCAGGAAGTTGCTGTTCCTGCCATGTTAGCAGAACAAAATTGTAGCACGAAGGTAGGTAGGTATTACAGGGGAAATATCCAGAGGCCACGATAAACCTTTGTGACTGCCTGTCACTGCCAGCAGAAGAGTAAAAAGCTTCTGATTGTCTCTGTCTTCCAAATGCACCCAAATGGCAGAGCCTAAGCTATACCTGGAATCATGGGAGTCTAGTAAATAGAGCTCCCAAGCTCCTGATCTTTGCTCTAAAGGGGGAAATCCAGAAGGGGGTAAAAAAGCTGATAAATGTCTACCATCAACACACAGCAGAATATCTGGTGCCTAAATTCTGTGTGAATTATGGACAAGGAAACCTGAGACGCAGAAATTTTAAGAAATTTTAAGAAACTTATGTAAGTAGCCCCTGGATTGCATAATGTACAGACTGACAGAAGTTTTATAAAGCTAAATGTCCCCTAAAAGATATAAATAGTAATGAGATAATGTTATTTGATATGTTAAAAGAAGCATTAAACCAATAATCAAAAGACACACCCTGAGGACTTAACTCTGTGAGTGTATAGTAAAATTTTTAGAAATATATACCTTAATGTGTATATACATACATATATAACTATAAAAGTGGTGAAAATATGAGGAAAGCATTGTACCTGAGGTCACACTGCTAATCAGTGGGAGTGATTTGCTAAAAAGTACTTCAGTGACTGCCCGTTAACCACCATCCAGTCGTGTTTCATCATTAAGGGAGCTCCATCCTACTTGATAGGAGCATACATGACTAGCATTTACTTTCATACCTTCTCCTAGATCTGAAAAATGTATTTTTTTACTACCACCGACTCTGGGAGGAAAAGAATAAAGATTGTAGTAGGTTTTCAACCTATTGCTTCAAGCTAGAAAGTAAACAGTCAAGTCTTGTGCTGTATAGGGACATAAAGATCCCAAAGTCAGCAGTCTTGGCCTTTAGGGTGAAGTGGAACTGAGAAAACACAGCTGAAGAGAAGGGACTGAAGGTTTCACACTATATAAGCAATGGTACCTACCCAGCTTAGAAGAGAAGAAGCTGAGAAGCTCTGTGTTGATATGGAAGGAGGTGGCAGGCTTTGAGCAAGAAGGCTGCGTCCTTGGGATCTAACCCCAACTGTCCGTACCCCTCCTGGAAAATAACTAAACTTTGTGGTTATGTTGCACAAATCTGAAATACAGAATTTGGATTAGGTGGTTGTGGAGATTCTTCTCCGAAATGCAGATTTTGCGGTCTGTAAAGCATTACCATAATATAAAGTTTACTCTTGCTTGCCATAAATTGCTGATATTTTCTTCCATTTTTGAGGGTTTGAAAGTTTAATAAATTTGGAATTCATGGTCAGATGATGCAATTGTGAGGAAATGTATTTAAGCACAGACTTTTCACATTTCTAAGTATATTAGGCAGGCAAATTTCTCATTTTTAAACTTTGCTGTATCTTTTGTCCCAGGAGGCAACTGTCAATTTATTTAAAGAAAAATACTTTAACAGATAATTGCTATATTTGCAAGTTTGTTGGATGCAGATCAGTCTGAGACTGAAGAAAGCTAATTAGAATTTGAGAATAGCTGTATCTGCTCCATATCTGATTATTTTGAAGTTCAGAGCTATCCTTTTATTTAGATTGAACTGCTTTTGTGGTTTTCTTCGTTTGAGTTTTACAATTGTTAGGGTAGAAAACCTAACCATCTTAACCAACTCCCATTGAAGTAATTCAAGGTATAGCTTATTCTTATCAAATTAAATTAATATAGTAGAAGAAAGAAGTCTTTGTTGGTTACTTTTAAATGGTTCCATTTTAAAAAGCAAACATTAGTGAGTTTACGTGAGTCTGAATTCCTTCATTCCAATTCCAGTATTAACGTGTCACCTGAGGGCCTGGCTGCTTTACATTGTCTCAACTTCCTGTCTTTCAGGGATGGAATAGGAGCTTACTCTTCTTCTGTCAGTTCTTGTCCTAGGTCGGGAAGGCATGGGGTACTGAGTAGAGGACTATGTATTTTAACCTGTGTCTTTGCTCAGTGAGCAAGTGCATTGTGGTGGAAGACCATCTGTCTGTCACAAGAGAGGCAGAGAACGTGTGTGTTGGGAAAGGTGTGGCTGGAAGAAGTAACTTTCACCATCGCTGGTGACACGCTGCAAAAAGCATGACCCGGGAGTTGTAGGAAACTTGGCTCCACAGTCGGATAAGTCAGCAGCTACACATTTTAAAGGAGAAGACACCTCATTTCTCTGAATATCATCCTCACGTAAGAAATGAGGGGTTGACTCTGGTGATTTTGCCTGGCTCTGAAATTCTGTGATCCTATTTTGTTCAATTACTGTGAAATTGAGCACAGTCCATTTGGTCCGTGCTAGTTCATTTCAGGCCCATCTTTTTGAATATTTTGGAAGGAAAAATAAAAGTTTTATAGGAATTGAGAGACAGTCATTCAAGGAGACAATCTTATTCTTTAATAATAACAATTCCATCCACTTTAGCTAGGTTGGATTAGTTCATCCTGCAACTCTGCTTGAGTTGTTTATTTTTTTAGAAGTTTTATCTCTTGGAATTTGATAAAAAGTTGCTCTATTCTTGTACTATTCATATATTTTAAGAAAAGTGTTTATCTTATGTATAAGTTTTTAAGGGACTTAATAATATATGGAGGTGCTATTTTTCTTATTAAAAAGCTCATAACTGTAAAAACATTTAATTTCTCCTTTATTTTAATGTTCTTTTTATTTCTTATCCATATTTTAATAAACTTTACAATTTAGGATAGTTTTAGATTTACACTGAAGTTGTAATGAGAGAACAGAATAGTTCCTACGCACTCCACACCTGGGCTCCCCTTACATTAATAACTTACATTTAATGCATTTAGCCCAACTGACAAACTTACATGGATACATTCTTCCCAACAAAAGTCCAGGTTTTACTTAAATTTCCTGAGTGCTTTTTTTTTTTCCTGTTCTAGGATCCCATCCTGGATACCACAACTAATTTAGTCATTGTGTTTCCTTAGGTCCCTCTTAACTCTGACAACTTCTCAGATTTCCCTTGTTTTTGATTACTTTGAGGAGTACTGGTCATGCCTTTTATAGAATGTCCTTCAAGGTGAATTGACGTTGTAATTTTCTCATGATGAGCTGGTGTTACTGCTATTCCAGAGGAAGACAACAAGAGGTAAAGTGCCATTGTTGTCATGTCATGTCAAGGGCACATACTATCAACATGAGTTATCACTGTTGACTTTTACCAGGAGTGCTTGCCTGAGACTGTTGGTTGGGTTGCTCTTCTGTAACGTTAATTTTTCCTCGCACCCCTTTCAGTACTTTACTTTTGTAAGGAAGTCACTGTAGGGGAGAAAAAGGTTCCCTTCTTCTCTTCTAGGTTCTTGGGCTGGTCTATTAATTCAATTGACAGAAGGCAGATTAATAGGGGAAAAAATTGCGTATGAAAGAGAGCCCCAAAGACCTGAGATTTACAGTAATCCTGAGATAAGGGGAAGTGGATAAAGGGGCCTGGAGGCTTCAAAAAGGGGGAAGACAGTTCACAGGAAGTTAAGAGCAAATGTTAGGCAAACAAATGTTTCCCATGCCATGCAGAGATATCTTTCTGATAAGAAATTAGCTTTGGTATTAGTTCTTTCTTGGTACAGGAGCTTTGTCTAAATTCTTTTAGATTATTAAAGGGAAGGTAAACTGCTCATCCTAAGTTTTTTGGGCCTTAATTCTCTTTAGTTGGAAAATACACATACCATATTTTCTTTACTCATTCATTTGTTGATAGGCATACTGATTCCATGATTTTGCTATTGTACATCATGCTGCAGTGAACATGACAGTGCAGATTTCTTTTCGAGGTAATGATTTCATTTTCTTCAGATATATATGCAGAAGTGGGATTGCTGGATCATACGGTCATTCTATTTCTAATTGTTTAAAGAACCTCCATCCTATTTTCCATACTAGCTGCAACAATTTACATTCCCACCAAAAGTGCAAAAGGGTTCCCTTTTCTCCACATCCTCCCCAGCATTTACTTTTTTTTTTTTTTTTTAATGATAGCCATTCCAAGAGGTGTGAGGTAATATCTCATTGTGGTTTTGATTTGTACTTTCCTGTTGATTAGTGATGTTGAGCACCTATTGGCTATTTGGATATCCTCTTTGGCAAATAAGTGTCTAATTCAAGTCCTCTGCCTGTAAGTTATGTGAGTTCCTTATGTATTTTTGATATTAACTCATTATCAAATATACGGTTTGCAAATACATTCTCCCATTCCACAGATTTTCTTTTCATTACATTGGTTTGTTTCTTTTGTTGTACAGTAAGTAGCCTTTTAGTTTGATATAGTCCAACTTGTTCATTTTGTTTTTATTGCTTGTGCTTAGTTAGGTGTCATATCTAAAAAATCATTGCCAAGACCAATGTCAAAGTGCTGTATTTCTATATTTGTTTCTGGAGTTTTATGGATTCAGATCTTACACTTAAACCTTTAACACATTTTATTTTGATAAGTGGTGTAAGATAGGTATCCAATTTCATTGTTCTGTATGTGATTATCTGGTCTTCTTAGTATCATTATTGATGAAACTAACCTTTCCCTGTTGACTGTTCTTGGCTCCTTAGTCAAATATTAGCTGACTGCTTTTGCAGGGTTTTGTTTCTGAGCTCTCAATTCTGTTCATTGGCCTATGTGTCTATTTTTATGCCAGTATTACACTGCTTTGATTGTTACAGTTTAAAATCTGAAAGTGTGAATCATTCAGTTTTTTCCCCCCTCAAGATTGTTAAGGCAATTGGGGTCTTTTGCATATGTTATTATTAATTGACCTCTTTATCCTTATATAATGACCCTCTTTGTCTCTTGTTATAATTTTTTTGCTTACTCTATTACCCCTGCTTTCTTTTGGTTACCAGTTGTGTGGGATGTATTTTTTCCATTCCTTGACTTTAAGCCTATGCGTGTCCTTAAAGCTGAACGAGTCTCTTGTGAGCAGCATATCATTGCCATCCCCTCCCCCATTTAGCTGCTCTTTGTCTTCTTATTGGTGCATTTACTCCATTCACATTTAATGTCAACAATTGTTGACATCTAAGGACTTACAATTGCCCACCTTATTAATCATTTTCTCACTGTTTTGTAGCTCCTTTGTTTCTTCCTTTCTTGCTGTTGCCCTTTGTGAATTGATGATTTGCTGTAGAGGTATACTTGGATTTATTTTTCTTTATCTTGTGTATCTGCTAGAGGTTTTGGTTTTGAGGCTACCCCAGGCTTACTTGAAATATGTTATAAATATAGCAGTCTGTTTAAAGCTGATAACAACTGCAACCCATACAAAAACTCTCTTTTTTATTCTTCTCTCCACATTTTGTTTTTGATGTCACACTTTACATTTTATGGCTAGAGGAATTTTTATTATTTTTGTCCTTCAGCCTTTATATTAGACTTAGTGGTTAATAATTCAATATATTACAGTATTAGGGTGTTCCAAATTCGAATATATAATCTATCACTTGTTTATTTTCATATATTTTAATGTTATTAGGTAACATAATTTTGTTTCAGCTTTCAGTATTTGTAAGGCAGGTCTCATGGTAATGCAGTTCTTCATCTTTTGTTTATTTGGGAAAGTATTTTAATTTCTGAAAGACAACTATGCTGGATAAAGTACTCTTGATTGACAATTTTTCTTCTACCACTTTGAATACATCATTCTATTCTCTTTTGGATGCAACATCTCTGCTGAGAAACCCACTCATTACCTTATGTGGGTTCCCTTGTATCAGAGAATTTTTTCTCACCCGCTCATTTTAAAATATCTTTTTAACTTTGATTTTAGACAGTTTTACTATACTGTGTCTTAGAGAACATAATACTGAATTGGAAACTGGAGGTGACTTATTAGTACAATTAACATGAATATCTAAATCTCTGTCCAGGTTTTAGGAGTTTTATTTCCTATCCCTCCTTTCTTCCCATCTTCTGCTTGAGATGAACATGTAATAGGATTGTGGTAAGTTGCATTTTTTAATAATTTAAAATTTTTTAGTGAATGAAAATTTATTTTAATGATCCTAGGGTGTCATTTCCTGCATTGGGTTATGCTTATTTGTTTACATATCTGTCTTATTCTCAGCTAGACTATGAGCTCTTCCTGAGCTAGAATTAAATTGTTGTGTCTTTAGTGCCTAATATGTTGCCTGTGATAAAGGGCTAATTAAATGTTTGAATCAATGAGTCTGAGTTTTATGTGAATGCAGTAACGTTGTCATAGTGTATCAGTTGGGTTGATTTTAAGGGAAAGTTAAGGTGTATTTTGGGTGCTTAAATGTAGCATTTGACCTGATAGACAGTGTGATGTCAAGGGTAGGGTCTTCAGAATCAGAATGCCTAGTAATGAACCTTGGCTCAACCACTTACCACTTGTGTGACTTTGGGAAGATTACTTAACTTTCTTTATCCCTCAGTTTCCTCTTCTGTAAAATGTAGGCAACAATAAAATCAAGCTCATTGCATTGCTATGGGTCAAATGAGAAGATGCTTGTAAAAGAACATGACATAGGCCTGGCACATACAGGTAACCTCCATGTAACATGGCAGTTCTATAACACGGTTTCGCTCTAACATAGTTCAAGAACTGGGGAAAACCCTTGTACAACACAGCATCCTAGAACATGGTATCATCTAACAAGGTTTGAAAATTAGGGAAATCCCTGGAAGAGCTTTTAAAAGCAAAAAATATCTCATTTGAAATTAGGGGAGTCCCTAAATCACACAGAACATAATAAAAGCTTTTAGGAGCAAAAGATATCTCATTTGTTGTATCAGATTTTCCTGCAGAATTTTAAAATTTATTAGAATTTTAAATCCATTTTGTTCATGGACTATTAATAGTAACAGATTTTTTTGCAAAAAGTACAGGATAGAAGTCAAGATAATGCTGAAGAAAGTTCAGAGGGTGAAGATATCTTGTCAGAAAGAAAACACTCTCGGTTAATGGTGCTTAGTAATGATGAAGAAAACATTTAATACATATTAATATGTTATACTTTTGGTGAAAATTACTTTAATAAAGATATTTTAATTATAAAATGTTTAAATTTTTAAAGAAACGAATCCCCTTTTATTGTACTAGTTCTTTGTTTTGTATAACATGGATTCGAATAACGTGGCATTTTTTTTTTTTTAACCTAACAACCATGTTATATGGAGGTCACCTGTACTGCATTTAAAAGGTGGGCACTGTTGCTATGAAATTACTTTAATAGAATTTTCTTATTCATTTCCATATTGAAATATTTTTTCCTCCACTAGGATATTTTAACTTGAGTACTCTTTCTTTATTTTTATAGATTTGATTATTTTCCTGCTAGTATTTGTGGGTACATGCTTTTATTTTCCGTGCAATGAGCGGAATGATTATTTCTCTGAAAACACTCCCCTGGCTTGGCTCCTGGCTTAAGAAGTAATTATTTTGGCATCCTTCTCTATTGCTCTGCATTTTCCATCTGTTGGCTACATCATTCATATGACCCCAGTCTCCTGTAAATCTGGCAGTATTTTATCCTTTTATTGGTGTCACCTCCAACTTAAGTTCTATCTCCAAAATAGGAAATTTGGCTAATTTCTTAAGTAGGTCTAATTATTTTGGGTTTTTATAGGACATCTGTAGTTTGCAATTTGGGAAATTATCTATTTTGCTTTTAAAAACTCTTACTACATACAAGAGAAAGGAGATAAAATGTCAGCATGCTGTGTTAATTTTGGGTTATGCTATAATTTTTATTAACATAGAACTATCCAAAGAATGTCTTATCTTTGTTAATTTCTGCAGTGGGAATGGCAGTTACCTTTGAACACTGAGAAATTTTTAAGGTAATCTATGCCTTATAATACTTCAGCATACATAATACAGACTACTAGTTTTGGATTCTAAGCCAATTTCTTCATAAGTCTTCTAAATGCTTGATGTTTTTAAAAATGTTATTCTCAAGGGCTGTTCAACAGGCTGAGGTTGCACTTCCATAATCACTGTTCCTTGGGGTCTTTCATGTCACATGAAGGATGCATCCTTCCCTGTCACAACCATCCTTCACTGTCATAACCATCCTTCCTTCCACATTTGTATTTATCTTTCATGTGAATCTATACCAAAGACTGTAAGTCACAGCTGAGTAACTCTTAGCCTCTGGATTCTCTTTATCTGTCATGTAAGCCTGTCTTGAAAGGTCTCCAGGAGGGTGGTTATAATGAGTGATTCTCTCATTTCCCTCAGTCTTCCCTTCAGAGCTGCCAGGGAAACTGCTTTCCCAGAAGCATGAAGTGAAGGTGTTGTTGCCTTAGAACAGTTTTTTATTTGTGTTATAGTTGTTAGAACTAAAAGTATGAGTATGAACTATTGAGAATATCAACTCTGAAACATTATCTGCATTGTTTCAATAGAGTGTTACAAAGGAACATAACATAAATTATATTTTTGGTTATAAATTAGCATTTGACTATTCCCTTGATAAAAGCTCTGCCTATCAGTTTGATAATGACCTAGTAAATAGCTAAGTAACTATACATAGGTGGGTAACGTCTAGTGTTGGTGAAAGTGTGGGGAAGAAGTTGTAATCAATCACTTTTACATATTGCTAAAAAGTGAGAATGGCTAAAATATTTTGGGAAGGTAGCATCTAGAAAATTTTGAGAATCCTCTTTTTTCTTAATTCATTTAATGAAAATCTACTTTAAAGAAGGCCTTGTTCTAGCTACTGGGGTTATGGTAGTGACAAAAGTCCATACCATCATGGATTATACATCGATTTGGAGTAGGAATGGAGACAGAAAATAAACAAACAAGAAAATACATATGTCTGGTTCTGATGATGATTAATCCTCTGGGTGAAAATAGAAGGTAAGAAGAATAAGATCTCTTTCTTTGAGGGGCTGTGTTATTTATTTTATATTGAGTGCTCAGGCAAGACCCCACTGAGAAGGTGACTTGTAATTGACTGAAGGAGTTGGGAGAGAGCGACAATGAAAACTGAGCTGAGTTCCAAGTAGGATGAGCAGCAAATGCCATGCATTCCAAGGTGGAAGCGTGCTCACTGGGTTCAGGGCCTCAGTTGGAGAGGCCAGTGCAGTCTTCGTAAGCAGCAATTATGACATTTTATTACTCCCGTTTCTGAAATAGACATGTGTTCATGTCTATTTGCATCTTTATTTATAGTTTTAGGCTTTAAAATACATGTTTAAAATGATCTTCCATGGTCTCATAATCATGGAAAAAAGTTTCTTCTTTTAAACCCAACTGATGAGTGTGTTCACACTTAGAGCTTTGGAAACTAGATGTTGAGGATGGAACTGATGTGATGATTGGACATCAGTACAGGGTATACCCTAAAATCATCTCTGTTGTGACAGATTCTTTGCTTGACAGATGTTTAGTTAGGCTCCTGAATGTTCCCCTGGGCTCAACAGTGCACTTATAAAATCCAGTTTTAGCAAAAAGCCTGTCAAGTCAGTTTAGTCCTCCATCCTTCATCTCCGCTTACTCTCTCTATCTGATTATGTTCCTCATCTTCCATCATCACCTCCCAGGTAATATCTGATCACCTTGGCCTGTTTTCAGCAAAGAATCCTAGCTAGAATGCTACTGACCCCTGATGTTTCTTCTTAGTACTTTTCTATTCACTGTCCCCTGCCCTGCTCCTTGGCTATAAATCCCCGCTGCCCATGGTGTATTTAGAATCAAGCCTGGTTTGATGCTGAATGTCTTTTCCCCTATTGCAGTAGTCCTGAATAAAATTTATTTTTGCCCCTTTGCTTTCCAGCTCTGTTATTTAAGCTTAATATCTGAATCACTTTAGATTTTTGTAGTTATGTTAATGTTGAGAAGATTATTAGCTGTTACACATTTATAAATCTTTGTAAGCGTAGAATATGTTGATTCTCTCCCCCTTTGCATTAGTGTATTTCACTATGGTTATAATAGTGTACAATTCATTTGATATCTTCTATGAGAACATATTTTTGTTGTTGTTCAATGCCACAATATCCTTGGTGTTTCTTTGCTTGGAAGAGCGGTCCATTGTTGGTTAAAGTCCCCTACTATGAGTGTGTTGTTGTCAATATCCTCCTTGAAGTCTTCCAAGATTTTTTTTATATATTTGCATGTTTTTATGTTGGGTGCATATATAAGAATATTTACAAGGGTTATATCTTCTTGATGAATTGTTCCCATAAGTATTATGAAATGTCCTTTTTTTGTCTTTTTTGTTGCCTTTGTTGAGAAAATATTAATCATTGAATTGTTATGATGAATCAGTCTTGGATGATACAATTTTCTGTGATTATTTTAAATATATATTATGAAATATGACTAACTTATAATACAGAAGACCAAATTGGACTCTACCCAGTGATGAATAGAAAATACATTAAAAACATAGGGTAAATCAAATTTTCAGTAATGAAAAGTTGCAAACATACTAGATATTTTATTTTATTTTTCCTGACTTAGTCTAGATACATATAGAAGTATTTTTACAAAGTCTTATATAAAACTTGTGTTGAGAGATGCCCATAAGTATTAAAATTTGTATATGAATAGTTAAATGTTAATTGTTGATGAGTTACATGTTTTTTTATTGTTACTAATTACATTGCCTTTAGAGCCTTTAAAAGATCTGTTGATAACTTCCATTTTTATTGGGAATCATATTCTTTACTGGTCCTCAACTGAAGGGACATGATATATATAATCTTTTGCCCACTCCTATGCATTGGAGGTACATTCAGTCTTGGAACTGTGCAAACTCTGATACTTAATCAGACTCTGGGGACCCTCTGTGTTCACTGGTATAATATATTCAGTGACATTAAAAACCCCTTGAGGGGAGGGCACATGGAGAAATAGCATAGCATGGTTTTTAAGTGAGACGTAGATGTGTACATTACAATTTAATCCATAATTTTGGAGGAAAATATAATTATTACTAGCAAGCCAGCCATTGTGTTTTTTAATTTCTGCTTATTTCAGTTGTCTACTGTTGCTTTAAACTTTGCAGAAAGATGGTTCAATAGTCTGAACATGAATTATTCCCTTGTCTAATATGAATAAACATTCAATGAAAAATGCCAATTACAAGAAGTCTGGTTGTTCAAATAATGCATTATTCAAAAAAGTTCTCTATTATTTAATGTTAATTTCCTTTTTGGATCTCAACAATCTATGTGACCTTTTGTTATTAAAATTAATAAGTGACTAATCAAAAGTACAAATAAACACAGGAGTCTTAAGATTTAATATCATCGTTTATAAAAACACATTAGTAGCAGATCCTGTAGTACATATCAAATATTTGTTATTTTATAAATCTGATGGTAACATTCTTTATGCTCCTTAAGGGCAGAAATTCTTCAAATGAGTCTTTTTATTTTGACAGTATTTTTGTTTCTTGTTGTAGTGAACATTAAGGTTAAAATAACTTGTGTTCTTTAAGCAATTCCTTTGAAAGGAAATGTAGTAAGCTAATAGTTCATCTTCATACCCAAAGGCTAAGGGCAGCTCTCTTGTCTCTTCAAAGTGATTTTAATGAAATACCAATTTCATTTTGGTTCACAATGCCTATAAATACTGTATATTCACTGGGAATGCATGTGTGAGACTATTCAAGCTTATCCTTTGTTAGAATGCAAAGCATTGATGTCTGTTTTTAAAACTATTTTTCAAGTTTGTTTGCAGACAGGCACGTTTTAATAAAAGTATTAGAAATAAATAGAGATGAAAAATGGAATAAAAATGTATCCATCTGAGAGGCCTTGCTGATTTGGAATTAAAGCATTGTATTAAGTTATTCTTCATAGTGTGACCAGTGAAGAAATACTGACCTACCTGAAAGAAAAAAATAAAATGATACCTGTTGGTGGGTGTTCATTTTCAGAATGTATTCATTCCTTAGGAAGCTATGCTTCTGATCCCCCTTTTATATCATTACATTTCCACTTGCAGTCCATGTGCTTCTATTGTGTTTATGGTATGATGGATTCTAGGGCTGGATGTGTGCCTGAGGTCTGTCCAGACACGACCTTCTCTTGACCCCATGATTGGATCTGGTATGGCACACGACCCCACTAGAGCCAAGAGGAGACAATGTGAGAAAACTATGCAGGGCAAACTGTAAGGGGATCTTCCTTTTCTCCTCTGATTCCTCTTCCTCCTCCTCCTCTTCTTACTCATCCTTGTTTTTCTTCTCCTTGTCCTTCTCTTCTCCTTTTCTTCTTTTGCTTCTAACTCCTACACCTCTTCATTCTTCTCTGAGAAAACATTCTTGAATAGGTCTAAGAATAAATTATGACAGTAATATTAAAAATAGCAGGTCATGAAATTGTTAAATTGCATTATTGAAGTATAACATTTTAAAAATACAGCTTTTAAACTGAATACCTAAGGTTCTTTGTAAAATTTTAAATATTTTTAATTTTTCAGTTACAGTTGATTTAAAATATTATGTTGATTTCAGGTTTGCAACCCAGTTATTAGGCATTTATATAACTTACAAAGTAGTCACCCTGATAAATCTAGTATCCATCTGACACCATACAGATATTATAATATTATTGACTGTTTTTCCTATGGTGCACTTTACAGCCCCACGACCAATTTGTATTTCTAAATTTCCCATTACTTAAGATTCTTCCATTTGTATTAATTACGCTTGTTTTAAAATATGTCCCCCAAATCTTTGACACTGCTTCTACAAAAGGTGGGGCCTAATTTCCCTCCTTTGGGCTGTGGGCTTACTTACCTGAGTGACTGTCCTCTAATGACGAAATCGCAGTGGAAGTGATGGTGTGTCATAAAAGACATCGAAGCTTCTGCCTTCTTTCCTTTTGAACACTTGCTTTGGTGGAAACTGGCTGTCTTGTTTTGAGGACACTCAAACAGCCTGTGGAGAGGAACTGACACCTTCTGCCCGGAGACAGCAGCTTGCC
The DNA here is from genome assembly GCA_004026585.1 of Noctilio leporinus. NCBI lineage: Eukaryota > Metazoa > Chordata > Mammalia > Chiroptera > Noctilionidae > Noctilio > Noctilio leporinus. The sequence continues at coordinate 84,403 of PVIW01004337.1, forward strand.
AGCTACGTGAATGAACTGTCTTGGAAGCAAATCCTCCAGCCCTGTTCAAATCTTCAGAAAACTGTCACCCTGGCCCACTTCATGGCTGCAACCTCCTGTGAGACTTCAAGCCAAAGTCGCTGGGCTCAGTAGCTCTCCTCCGAATCCACAGGAACTACCTATATTTATTACTGGTTTAAACCACCAACTTGTAAGGTACCCTCTACTGTTTTTTAAATTTATTTTTATTTTTATTTTTTTAATCCTCACCTGAGGATACATTGATTGATTTTAGAGGAAGGGAGAGAGTGAGAGGGAGAACATGAATGTGAGAAACATTGATCAGTTGCCTCCCATATGTGCCCTGACTGGGAGACTGGACCCACAACCTAGTTAAGTGCCCTGACTGGGGATCGAACCTGCCACCGTTTTTGGTGTACAGGAAGATGCGCCAGCCAACTGAACCAAGCGGTCAGGGCTTAAGGTAATTCCTTATGTTTAACCCTTTCATACTTGGAAATAAGCATCGATGGAGAAGCTTTTGGGAAAAGTAGAGTGTCTATAAAGCTGTTATTTCAGGAAGCTTTTCTTCCAGTAGTTATAAATTATGTTCTGGACATTTATTTGAATAGTGACTTTAAAGGCTTTTTGATTCTCTGTACTACAGGTTATTAAAGACAAGTGAAAGAAGATACTTTAAGATAAAAAAGAAAAAGCCCTGTGGTAGTATTTATTTTTGAAACTGATGGAAGGCAATTTGACTTCTGGTAGTGGCCACACAATGCAACATAGAGATGATGTATCATAAAATTGTACTCTTGGAACCTGTATAATTTTATTAACCAATGTCACCCCAATACATTTAAAAAGTCTTAGATGTTAACAATGTATGGTGCCAGGTAGATACTCAAATTACTGGGGATCACAAAATTATATAATGGTCTGCTATGATGAACACCTGAAACTAATATAAAATAATAACTGAATGCAACTGTAATTGTAAAATAAAACTTAAAAAAGTCTTTGATGTTAATCTAGATGTAAACTAGATGCTAATCAGCATTTTGTTGACCTCTAAGATTAAGATTGCTTGAAACTTTCATACTCTAATAACCATATGACCATGTCTCTGAGATTTGATTGGTTCCCATGGGTCTTGCTTTCTCAAAATCATGGCTGCCTTTGCAAGTTTTTATCCATCCATCCATCCATCCAAACATCCATTTGCTATTCATTCATTCATTCATTCACCTCTTATGTGCCAGACATTAAGTCCTTGAGATGTGAGACTGCTTCTCCTACAAATAAGACAGTTGGTTTCAGGATTGTCTATTTATTTTGTCACTATTTCTGTTTCATACCACAAAGGCCAAAATTGGAATTTAGTTTTCTGCCTCACTTTTCACCAAACCGTGCCTTTAAGGGACTTTTGTGTCTAGGTTTTCCTGAGTTTTTGAATATGTAAATAATTTTACACTGAAGAAACATATATAACTTAAAATTCATTGTAAGAAATTCCTTTTTTAGAAGTCCTTTAGCTATTTTCTGTAAGTTGAGCTGCAGGGTCCCTGGCTGTGTTCAGTGGGTCCTTTGCCTCTCATCCTCTCTTCTTTGTTCTCTCACTTCACCTGCTTTTATTTTATTATGTTTATTTATTTATTATACTTATTATAAAGATTTTTTGGATTGTTTTCAGAGAGATGGGCAGGGAGGGAGAAAGAAGGGGGAGAAACATTACTGTATGGTTGCCTTTCACCTGCCTCCAGCTACGGACCTGGCTGGAGACCTGGCTTGCAACCTGGTTATGTGCCCTGGCTGGGGAATCAAACCAGCAACCTTTGGGTTCACAGGCTGGCGCCTATCTACTGAGCCACCAGCGGTCTTTCACCTGCTTTTAATTTTCTAAGTAACTAAAGATAAGCAAAAAAGAATACTTTATTATTTTTAGTGCTTTATTTTTCACACAGATAATTTTTGGTAATCTTTTTGTTGTGTTTGCTTTTGCCAACCTATAGCCACTGCACTTCCTCTTAATTCACTTTCTTTTCAATGCATTTTGCTCCACAAAACTGGCCCCTTCCACATAAAAGACATCTGGTGCTATCTGTTAAAAAGATTGCCATAAAGCTCCAAGAAACTTATCCCTGATGTGATAGGTGCTGTGACACATTGATAAATAATATTCAACAAACTGATGGAACTAGTGGTAAAAGTAGTTCAAAACTTATTTGTTGTGCAGCTACTCTTCAAATCTGTATTTACCAGTGAACTAGACATTAATGAGAGAGACATAGTATAAGACAGCTATTACTTCCAGATAAATTAGTATTTTCAATCTTCAGTTTTTAATATGAACACAAAAATTGTCTCTTTCCAACCTTTCTGTTGCTTGACATACCCATTTAAAACATGCAGTACCAGACTAGTCAGGAGCACTGACCTCTTCTCCCTTAGATAGTCAAGTAAAAAATGACCATAGCCAGCTTAGTACAGTAGCCCTCAGGTGTGAAAGTCCTGTCTTAAACCATAAATATATAGGTCATACAATAGAGTTATGCCTTATTGGTCACTGTGCATAATCAGGTTGTGTCTGATTGGTTACTTCTTGGCACCAAAAATTGCTATATTCAAGGATATTCAAAAATCGTTATATCCAATCCTTGTATAGGCACTCAAATTTTTCAAAAGTCACTTTGGAGCAAAAAGGGTAGGTAATTACTGTTATTATTTTCTGTAAGTTAATCAAATTTATGCCAATGTTTTTGTCAGATTGGCAAAAAATACATTTTTTTGGTGCGCCACAAGGTGAAAAATGTTGAGAATCTCTCATCTATGCCATAGTTAATGTTAGATTCATTATTCAATAAAAAGGCCACATAATAAGCCAGATTTAGGAATACGTAATAATTCTGAAAGGCAGAGTAAGATATAGAAAACACACACACACATGCAATTTTTGTGACACAATTGAGCCTAAATATTTTAGACATGTGAGCTAATAATGTCCCTTTGTTGTTTAAGCCAGTTTGAGTCAGGCTTTCTTTTATTGGTGACCAAAACCAATGATTAGTTTTCTGAGTGTGCTAGTAAAAGGAAGTTCTTGAGATAATCACAATTATAGGATGGTCCAAGCAACTATATATGGAAAAAAAACTAGGAGAGGTTCCTAAAACAACAATAAAAATCCTCAGTCTGTTAAAGAGAATGGTAACATAATGGAAAAAGCATGGCTTTGGAGTAAGGTAAATTTTAGTTTTAATCCTGATTTTTATTTACTGAGCATAAATCTTTGCTAACATTTATTGACTATTTACTTACTGTGTGCTAAGTGCTTTAATCTCTTTAACGATCCTATTACAGATACTTTTTGTTTACCTCCGTTTTTGCAAGTGAGGAAGCAAAGGGCTGGAGAAACCAAGGTCTCAGTTATTACGTGGCATTGCTAGGTTTCAAACTCAGGTGTTTGTAATCTAGAGTCTTTTTTATTTACTGCATTTTTGAAAAGTAAGGATCCACAGCTGTATTTTATTTGTCCTATGCATTCTATTTAAAAAATGTGCTAGGATTTCAAAATTGCAAGAGGTCATGTAAAAATCCATTTTTGCATCTTCCCTTGAAAAATGAGGCCTGAATCCACCAAGTCTGTATTCCCAGGGGGCCTGTCAGCTGGACAGGGACAATGTCTGGTTTGTTGACTCAGGACATGCCAACTACAGTTTGCCATAGCTTCTAGCCTTATCTGTGGTTGCCCTGATTTCAAAGCTGTGTGATTAACTAGTGGTCATTTCTTTCTTTGTTGCATTTTTTAGAATACAGGAACATTCATCTGTACCTGCAGGAAAAATAAGGGTTGATCTAGAGAATGGGGATTTTCAAGGAAAAGAAACGAGTGTATTCTTTCCTATCCAATTTATTGAGATATAATACTGTGTAAGTTTAAGGAGTACAGCTTGTTGATTTGATACACATATACATTGCAGAATGATTACTGCAGTAGGTTAGCTAACACCTCCATCATGCCACATTCTTATTTTCTTTTGCTGTCATGAGAACATGAAAGATTATAGTCTAGCTATTAATACTGTATTATATGCTTGAAAGCAAATGTACCTTTTTAATTTTTTTTTTGCAGTTTCTGCCAAGAATTTAAAAACATTTTTTTAAATTACAGTTTACATGGTAGGGTGTACTTTTAATTTTAGAGGCAAACCACATTTCCTCTTGTTTAGCATGCAAGTACACACGTAACTTATTCATTTATTTTTACCTGCCTGGCTTCTGTGAGTTTATGACACTTACGCTAAGTAAATTTTTTTTTTCTGTGTAATTTTTACAAAATATATGTCAGTTTTTCAAGGTTCTTTTTCATTTTAAAAGTAAATATTTGATTACAGCATTAAATAAGATACCTTATTGAAACAACTGAGCCTAATAGCTGTGTTTGGTGGTCGTTAAGAAAGAAAAATCTGAGCTGTCTTCATCATCCTCTTTTGAATTCAGCTTACAGCATTGGAGTACAATGGTTAGCACACTGTTTATTCTTTTTACATGAACAGGCTTGCCGTCTGCATTCTTTGTGGTCTGTTTCTACCTGTGGTCCTGTGGGTAGCTGGCGCCTTTCGAGTTGGGGGCCATCTAGGGAGCAGCGATTAGTTCGGGGTGCCTGCAGTTCCAGTGGTTCCGGCTTCCTTGGCAGGAGCAAACTGTGGCAGGGGTGTCTGCCCCCCAAACTGCCACCTAGCAGAGATCTGTGACAGAAAGAGGCCAAATCACACACGTGGGATCAAGTGGGCACTGACTGTAGGGGAGGAGCAGCACTTAATTGGTTGTGGTGGTGTCAAAGTTTGCCAGAGGCTGTCCCCCCCAGCGTGGCCACTCGCTCACGAGGAAGGTTGGGTCAAATGGGGAAGAAAATTCCGTCTTTCCCAGGACCTTGCCCTTTTGGAGCCATGCAGTACGTGTAGCAGGTACAGTAAGAGTTTCATAACATGACAGTCATGCTCAATAATTATTTTTCTTTACATTTGGTGAAAAGACAAAATCTCCTCTTCAGTGTCTCTAAACATGTGATTCATGTTTGAACTTAGTCTTTTATTGCAGAAACAAAATTTCAGCATTAGATAAGGGATATAGAAAAAAGCACATTGATTAAGAAGCCAAGAAAGAAAAAAATTATATGCATCAGTATATTATAGAATTTAACTCATCATTGAAATGATTCCATTATAAACTTTGAAGCAACAACCAAAAAATGCTATTTGATTTAACCCTTTTACTGCACAGTGACTTCTCTGTTTCCCCAGCTGGTTAACCAGATACTGAAAACCAGGTCTTTTAACCTTCAGAGTAGTGGCCTTTTCACTATCCTGACAATATTAGTAGTTAGAAAGTTATAGTCAGATGAATGCCTATTCCTGGTCTTCTCAGTCCCCTTACCTTTTGGGGGTTGGGTAAACGCCCTCCATCTGCATGGGTCAGGGGGAGCTGCCATGTTTTTACAATGTGACTCTCACTTGAACCTCAATTGATTTGTTGAATGGTGGGTATGTAAACTAAAGATGTCACCTCAGTCCTTTCCAGGAGAATCTGCACTTGGATTTGAAACATTAAAGACCGGTATCTTTCTGTTTGGTTGAATATGTAATATACAAACTCTGTAGTGGTTGACTGCCACCTACACTAAGAAGCAAACAAAACCAAACAACAAAAATTCCCCTAAAACAGCAGAGAAAACTGGTTACAATGAGGGTGACATTGTATTTATTGCAGAGGAGATGATCACTGAGAAAGGGAGAAGGGAGGATCCTTGAGTTCCCTATTTGTAGTGTTTCATGAGATGTCACTATACTTGCCTCATGAATTTCCTCCTCTGTTTAAACTGGTGTCAGCACAAGTCTCCATAGAGCCAAACTTTAAAAACATGCATGACCAGGCTTTGTGACTGGGGAGATGTCTGTTTGTAGACCAAGTCTAAGGAAAATCAAATAATAATGAAATGAAATTTAGTACAGCTGTCACCTCTCAGGGGTAAGAATAGGCTCTGTGCGGGGACAGAACATTCAGAGGTCTCCAAAATACCTGTAAGGCTCTCTTCTGTCATCTGGGTTCTGGCTGTTAGGTGTCTGTTTTATCATTATTTAAACCACACATCTAACAGACTTTATTATATATGCTACTTTCTGTGCATAAAATAGCTCATAATGAAAAAAGTAAAACGAGAATCTCTTGCATATACCAAAGTGCAGACAAAAAAATCATTTCCCACCTTGTTCTGTTTTATTTCTTCCTTTGAGTATCTCTAACGTATTTTATAGGAAAGAAGTTCATTCCTCATTTATCATTTTATATCCTGTTTTAAGACTTAAAAATTTGATGAAAGAAATGCCAATTTCATGTTTGATATGGGTAATCAAATGTGCAGCTAAGTTAGGAAAATGTAAATACTGTCAAGTACCTTTACAGACTTCTTGATTTACCAAAGAAAACAAACAATTCTATTCCTATTAAATGCTTTAAAAGCCCTTTATATCATTGATAAATGACAACCTATAAAGAATATATTGAGCTTTATTTTTTTGCCTGTAGAGATGAGCTAGAACAAAATTTATTATAAGTGCGTAACATTGAAACTTGGGAGAAGAGATGCGTAGTAAAGGAAAATAATAAGAATTTATGTGTATAACATTCTATGTTTCCCTAAATATTTTCCCCTGCACTTTGTTTTTTTCTTATTCTTTGATAATACTGCTCAAGTATTTTGATCTATAAGTAAGGAAGAACTTCTGATTTCACCTCTTTAGAGGGAGTAACCTTCAACAAATGCCATGTTTAAGTTCTCAACAGTTACCTCTGCCTGGAACTTGGATTAATACACTTTTCCTCCTGGAAAAATTTGAACTCCATTTGTAGTGTAGTGGCTCTGTCTTATGGCATTGTCTTCTAAAATAAGGAGCAATTTTTTACTTATTAAATTACTCTTTAATGTTTATTGTATAATCACAGATTGATGAGATTAAAATTGAATTTATTTTCATTTAATTTGTGGGTCTTATCAAGATTTTTCTTGGAAAGTCTATTAAAGAAAACATGAATTTCTGTAGCGTTTGAGTTTTAAGTTTGCAGTTTCAGGAACCCACTGATAAGATAAAGCAGGTGAATTTCAACATATGAACTATTAATTTATGCAAATTCAATTGGAGCAAGATAATTAGAAATAGAAGAAAGGGGGAAAGAGGGGAGAAAGTGAGAAATTCTACTGTTGGAAAAACATTGGCTTTATTGGCCTTTTTAAGAGAAGTTATGCTCATCCCCAACTTACCTTAAGGTACACAAGCTGGGCATTGTGTACTCGCTTTAAATATCAAAATAGTTATAAGCAGAGATCAAACTCTGTGTCTCGTGAAGTTGCAAGAATTGAGAGATACCTCAGTAGTGTTTTCAAAATGTGATTCCTTGATACCAAAATTACTGTTTGTGTTTGGTAAAAAGGCAGGTTCATTAGCCTGCTGTATGGAAGTCTTTGAGGTGAGGCTTCAGGATCTGCGTTTTTACAAGACTCCCCAAAGCACTGAGATATATTGAAATTTAAGAAGCATTGTCCTATCAGTAATACAGAACCCCACTTTTATTTTCAGAAGGGATGTTTCTGAGGAACAGAATAGTGAAGTCACATGCCCAGAGCTGCACAGCAGATTAATGAGTGTGAATGTGTTCACTAATGCCAAAACTTAGGCCTTTACATCTCATGCCTCACTTCTAAGTAGGAGTAATTGTATGTGGGCTCTATCTACTTAATCACTGTAACTGATAATGGAAGAGTTGAAATTAACTGTAATTTCCAGTGGGCACTAGGGAAGGCAATAAGATTAGACAAAGGAATGATGGAAGAATGGTCAACATATGACCAATGAATGGCACTAGCACCTGGGCGAAAAAAAACAAAGGATTCATCTTTTGTGGGAACCTGTCACTCTGGTTTACTACACCTGAAATTAGTCTTTTTTTTTTTTTTTTTTTGCTGAGAAAACACAGAACAAGCTTTTGCCACAATCGCAGAAACCCCAAATTCCAAAACACTATCCAGAAATTCCCCTAAAGTACTGTAACTGATACTCAACTAACATGCAGAAACAATCTCTTTTTTCCCTAGCTACACATCCTTCAGCGATATTTTCTCAAAAACTGCTCCTTGGTGGGTCATTCAGCTCTGCCACTTTAGCCACGGAGCTTACAATATGGCTTTGTTAGCACTAAAATATGTCTTCATATCATGATCATTGCTGTAATAAATGGAATAACCGAGAGTACCTATTGAGTAAGGCTTTGCTAGGCCCACGGGAGTTGTAGATTATGTAAAACTGAAAATGAATCCAGGACTGAAAAACAAAACTTCCTTTCCCTGCAGAACATGCCAACCTGTAAAGCTCAAATGGAGGCGTTTCCCAAGATCGAAAGTCTAACGCCAGTCCCCATCATTATCTCAGCTCCCTAAATAGAACTGTTTCTCCTCTTTAGGTGGATTCAAAGATACCTTTTATCCTGTAGGAAACATTACAGTCCTTTGCTTTTTGTAGAATGGTATGAAATTTGTATCCAATATTGTGCCTCTATTTTTTAAAAAATATTTTATTAATTATTTTCAGAGAGAGGGCAAAGGAGAGAAGGAGAGAGACATCAATGTATAGTTGCTTTTCACCTGCCTCCAGCTAGGGACCTGGCTGGAGACCTGGTTACGTGTCCTGAGTGGGGAATCGAACCAGTGACCTTTGGGTTCGCAGGCCGGCGCCTTATCCACTGTGCCAACAGCCAGGGCTGTTCTGCCTCTATTTTAAGGGCATATATGATTTCTTAAAGGAGACTCTAAGCTTTTAAGAGTATGTATTGTGCTAATTCAGTAGCATTCTGGGTAAGCAGGCTAGTAAAATGTTAGGGACCAGATTAAAAAAGAATGTAAGTTCATAAAAATTAAGAAATCCAACTGTCATTTGTTTATAATTTAGCTACCTGAGAAATAGCAACATGTGCCAGTATCTATTATAAAATAATATTTTATGTTAAAATGAATACTTCCACATAAAATTATTTGAAGTTGTTAGAATATAGTCTATTAAGAAAAGCAACTTGTGAATGCATAAATTCACACGCAGATATTTTACTTTACTGCTTTCTGTCTTGTTTTTCTTTTTGTTCAGAAAAACCAGGCAGAGTATAACTCAAAGCATTGCCCAAGATTCCATTCGCTTTCCACTCATTCGTTTAATAAATTGCTCAGTTATACAGCAAATACTGATACTTTCTTATGTGTGTGTGTTTTTTTTTCAGTTGGAACATTGAAATTATAGTCCTTTGGCAAATTTTAATTACATAAAACAATTTTATTGATTATAGTTTCATGTGTCACATGAGATCCTCAGACCTTCTTCATCTTATAGCTGAAATTTTGCATCCTTTTATCAACCCATCCTGTTTTTCCCATCTCCCACCCCGTCCCTGACAGCCACCCTTTCTGTCAGTAACTCTGTTACTGTTTGAGTTTTAAAATTTTTATTTTTATTCTATTTTTTAATTTCACAAATAAGTAACAAAGTATTTGTCTTTTTCTTTCTGGCTTATTTCCATGAGCATCGTGGCCTCAGGGTCCATCCATGTTGTCATAATAGCATGATTTTCTTCTTTCTCATAATTAACATCTATCACATTTCTTTATCCATTAATCCATTGATGGATATTTAGATTGTTTTCATGTCTTGGCTGCTGTGGATAAGGGGAGTACAGATAGCTCTTCAATGCCTGATTTTATTTTATTTTTGAGTGAACATGCAGAAGTAGGATTGCTGGACTATATGGCAGTTCTAGTTTTATTTTTTTAGGAACCTTTGTACTTTTTCCATAGTGGCTGCATCAGTTGACATCCCCACCAAGAGTGCAGGAAGGCTCCCTTTCTCCATGTTCTGTCCAGCATTTGTTATCTCTTGTCTTCTTGGTAACAGTCCTTCTAAAAGATGGTTTTGATTTGTATTTTCTTGGTTACTAGTAACTTTGACCATCTTTTCAAGTACCTGTTGGGCATGTGTAAGTCATCTTTGGAAAAATGTCTTTTCCATTTCTCTGCCCATTTTTTCCCTATTGAATTATTTAAATTCTTCTAAAAATTTTAATTCTTGTTTATTCTGCTACAGTTGTCCCAATTTCCCCCCTTTGCCCTTCTCCATTTAGCACCCCCATACTCCTGCAATCCATCCCCACCCTGTTGTCTGTGTCCATGGGTCATTCATACATGTTCTTTGACTGGTCCTTCCCCTTTTTCCACCCTTCCCCTTTCCTCTGGCAGCTGTCATTCTGTTCCCTGTTTCCATGTCTCTGAGTCTGTTTTGCTTGTTAGTTTATTTTGTTCATTAGGATCCTTTTATAAGTGAAACCACCAACAAAATGAAAAGGCAAACCCACAGAAGAGGAGAAGATATTTTCAAATTATATAGCTGATCATGGGTTAATATTCAAGATACATAAAGAATCCAAATAATTCCAACATTTGGCTATTGTATATAATTTGAAAATATTTCCTCCTGTTCTGTAGGTTGCCTTTTTATTTTGTTGATGGTCCCTTTGCTCTGCAGAAGCTTTTTAATTGAGTGTCTGCCATGATGAAGTGACCACTTGAGCTAACGCTGACCCAGAAGCTTCTTAGTTTAATGGAGTCCCTCTTGTTTTTGCTTTGGTTGTCTTTAATTTTGGTGCCAAATCCAAAAAAAATTATTGCTAAGACTGACAGTAAGGAGATTACCCCTTATGTTATCTCCTAGGAATTATTTTGTTTCAGGTCTTACATTCAAATCTTTAATGCCTTTTCAGTTGGGTAATTGTTTTGTTTCGGGTCTTACATTCAAGTCTTTAATGCGTTTTCAGTTGGTTTGTGTGTGTGGTGCAGATAGGGGTCCAGTGCCATTATCTTGCATCTGAGAGCCTGCTTTAGAATGCACCAGAATAGCCTCAAGTGGTTATAAATGAAGATTTTAGGCCTCATGCCCTGAATATCTATCTCAGTAGGTCAAGTATAAGGTATTTTTAAAAATCCCAATTTTCCCAGTTTTCCAGGCATATCTGATTCAGGGCTATAAACCACACTTAGGGAAATATTGATTTCCTGTATGCTGTGCATCCTAATATAGAAGGTGGCGAAATGATCCAATTTTTAAAACCAGGGCTGCTGGTCCCAACTTGCCCCTTAGATGGGGACTTATGTTTCACAGTGACTGTGGTCTCCTGGGGTCTCAGTTCAGCTGCTTTTTACATAAGTGGGCATGATGACATCATTATGTACCTTTCCCTGACACCAAGTTTCTTTTCAAAGCATCGCTGAGTTAACTGAACAAATGGTAGAGATCTTGCCGGAATCTCAGGACTCACTTTCTGACGCTGCAAGTGGTTTTAAATGTAGTTTTGTGTGCCTATCCCCAAAGCCTTTAGAGAGATACAGCTTGACAGGTAAATGAGGAAGGGAAAAACAGAAAGCATAAAAAAGAGCTAAGTAGAGTGAATGTTTTTCCCCCAGAAAAAAGTAATGTTAATTTGAATTTGTTCAAAGATATTACTGTTCACACTGGCATTTACCCGTATGTTAGGATGTTTAGATTTATCTAATATCTTTTTGTAGTATGTTGAGCCCAGATGTGACACTTCATGCTGATATGGCCTGCCAGCAGAGGGGCGCTGGATGTGACCAAGTGGAACAATGACATGTTCCTCCTACAAGGACATTGCAGTTATTAATAGCTGAGTGCATTAGCGTATGTGCTTTAGGGGTGCTGGGTATTTTACTCCTGAAGATGTTCTTTTGGTTAAAGATCTTTTCCCTGACAAAAAGAGATTTAGCCATCTTCAAGTCTGCCCTGTACCGCGCACTAAAATTTAATCTCCCCATTATAAGAAGTGAGCTGGGGAGAGACTTGTACTCATATCTCCAATGGTACAACTTTTCTTAACTCTGTTTCTGGGGATGTTGTCTGCTTCTCAGCATTCTGATTGTTGCTAATCTTATTTCAGTGTCCCACATAATTAGAATTGCCACAAATTCCAACTGTGGCATCAGCTCTTGCCTCCTTTATGAAATGTGCTAAAAGACAAGGAAGTGGAGGTGGACTTCCTGTGCTCTTTCTTTGAGTCAAAAGGAAGTTAAATATAAAAACCCAGGAAATGCCTGAATACACCTACATTTCAGTGTGATCCTTAGTACATTTCCCTTGAGGTTGGCAGAGAAATCTGAATACAATTTATTTTTAACTAAAAGTGAATGTATGTTAATTCAAATATCCACATGTAAAAAGGGGAAATGAAATGGGACCCACTAAATTAGGTTGAAGACACAAACTTGTTGAGCTTTGGAGAACACCTGGATTTTGGAATAGTAGTCCAAATAAGTCTGCTTTCACAGGGTCTCTAAAAGGTATGATGAAGAAGCCTTTTCTTGTTTTTATTATTATCTAATTAAGGAGTGAGAATTGATCTCCCTCGCTGACTCAAACCTGGGAATTTGGTTCTAAGATACAGCCTGACTATACACATGTCAGAAGCTGACCTGTTCTAGAGTTTCGGTAAGCATATAATGACACTTGAGCTCATGAAATCCCCATGGTAAAGGGCGTCAACTCTCTTTCCTTTGCGTTTAAGAATTTTCTGTAATCAGTCAAGAGGCTGTCTCCATTAGACTTCTGTTAAAATGTAAGTTATTGTCCAGGAAGGCATTGAACCGAAAAACCCTGATCAATTCTTGATACAGCAGAGGCCTGGTTTTAACAGTGTTGGAAAAAGTCTCACCATTTGAGAACTGCCAGGAAGAAGGGAAAAGTGCTTGCTTTCCAGAGGGATCGGGGTTGGGGGATTGCGGGGTGGGCTAACAGCACTGGCAGAATAAGGGCATCAAGCTGAGAGAGGAGAAGGAGGTCTGCCTCAGCATTGCTTAGTTTAGTTTTTCTGGGGCTGCCTACACTGAGATTTCCATCAGTGACTCATCACATTTCATTCCCCTGAATATGATGCTATTTCTGTCTATTTCAAGAAGTTCAATAAGCATTTTCTTCCAGCAAATATATTTCTGGTCAGCAAAGGTCTCTAAGCATTTTTGTGACATGTGAAGGTATAATACAAAACACTAACATTTAATGGGAGCCTATTATGTTGAACTACCTATAATTCTAAAAATGCAATAAACATAAGATATATATATATATATTATATATGTATGTATATATATATACTTCTTCAGTGCATTTAATATTAAGATCTATTATTACCTGAGTATTACCTTAATTTTGAAGTCATGGCGAAGATAAAAGATATTTTGAATTATTTGCAGCAACTCTAATATAGTATGAAAATTCCTGTGATTCCTCTTGATGACATAGCCACAGATTCTGTTAACAGGACTGGAATTTGTTACCTATATTTGTAATTGAAGGAAAAGCTAAATCAGTTACAGGCTAACGGGAAAACAGGAATATATCTTTATTCATGTTCACCAACCTGCTGAACACTATCCATGGTCTCCTTGATGGCTTGTGTTCCCCAGGTTAAAAATTCTTGCTTTATAGATTAAGACAAGATAAATCAGATGTTTTCCTATGTGTCAAATGATAATTTTAATATATTTCCCATGACATAAGTTACAACAGCTGAATAATTAGCTTTGAAATGCCATGGTCACAAGAAACTTGGGACCATATTTTCTTTCTTTTGTTTTTGATTCGTTTGTATTATAAACGAACGTGTCCACTTGGCAAACTCACCTCAGTTCAATGCATTTAATGAAACCCCTGTGGTATTTGTACCCTCGGACCTGGCTGGGAAAGGGTGTCTGTGAAAGTAATGTTGTTAGACTAAATAACTAAAGAAGAGGATAGGGTGAGTCAGGATAGCCTATTTTGTGGGAAGATTTTTATTTTTAAAAAGTAGATTAATCAATAGCATATTGCCTTAAGATGTTGTCAGTTCTCCCAGTGAGGACCAAAACAGCAAGGCATTTCAAATGGATCACAGGACAGAAATTGGCACGCAGTTCCCCTGGCTTCTGCTTGAACATGCTTTCTGGCTCATTTCATGAGTAATGAAAATAACGATGATAATGACAACTGTGAGACTATTTCCCAAAGTACAGAAAGAAACCAAAGGAGGAAATGGCATAAATTGTTTTTAGTACTCTGTTGAAAATTCTTGGAATTTGAGTTTTCATGGTAAAATAAATCCATCTTCACTAGGAAATCAGGCATTACCATCCATACCATCCAAGTTATCTTTCATTTCTGTTTTCTGAGAAGTTACATTTCCAGGGAGGACAATGGGAAGAAACCAGTGGAAGGTCAAATTCCAGGTCAGGATTTTGACCCAAATGTTGACAGAGGTCAAGGCAGTACATATACAGACCTATAGGAGGCATGGGTATAAAACTTCAGTGTGCAGAAAATGACCACAGGGCCCAAGGAATGAATTAAGTGAAAGGGAAGTTGTGTGGCCAGTTAAGAATGTCATGAAGTCCATCTAACTGTGAGAAAGACTGTCATGCCTGGCCTAGTTTTCTGAGCCTTACGTAGGCACTTACCAATCCCCTTGGTCCTTTGCTTTCTCAACCTATGGATTCTTAGAAAAATGTTTCTAGAGCAAAGCACATAAGCAGTGGTTTGGCAGAGTGGATGAACAGGAAACATACTTACTTCCCCACTGGACTGGTCTGCTGTGCTGTACTAGGGCATTATTGACTGAATAGATCTTCCCTTTTGGTACATTCTTACCATGCTTCTATCTTGATTTATTATGTATGTAGCAGTTGGCTTTTGCATAATAATTTACTCATCAATTTCCCCTAATGGGTTGTATTTCAGTTATCCATTTCCCCACAATAATGCTGTAAAGAAGCAAACAATAGCTATTTACGCTCAAGTCTGTGAGGTGTGTCTGGTTTGAACAGGGCATGGCTGACCTCATTGGGGCTCACCCATGCTGCTGCAGCCACAGCAAGTCAACCTGGTAGCTCTGCTTACCTTGGCTGGGCTACTTGCAATGTGGAAACTGCCGAGAGATGCACTGTGGGAGTACAACATACGCTGACTTTCAAAGACAGTGCTAGAAAAGGAGCATGAGATCTCACACCCAGAGATTCCACTGCTATTAGTCTGGGGTGTGACATATGTATCCAGAGTTTTCCAAGTTCCTTGGGTGGTCCAAATATTTGAGCAGGGGTGAGAACCACTGTCCAATGGAGAAAGCACAGTCTCTGGAGTCAGGATACCTCGGGGCTGACCTGACACTGTCTCTGATTTGACTTAGACAGATGACTTCACCTCTTTGACTTAGTTTTGGCTTCCTCATCATTAGCAGGGAACAGTAGCATCTACATCACAAGGTTGTCAGGATGATAAAATGAGGTAGGCTTTATAAACTGTAACATGTTAAAAATTTCATATGGATTGCATGTTGAAATGATAAAACTGAAAATATTAAGTGAGAGCAAATACATCATTAAAATAATTTAACTTTTAAACATTTCTTTTAACATGTCCACTAGAAAGCTTAAACATTTTCCATATGGCTGTAATGAAGTTTCTCAGAGACAGTGCTATCCCAGAACTTCATTATCTCTGCCTTGTGGTAAGCACCTGAGTGGGAGACGTGAGTCAAGTGTGTACATTCACATGGTGTGGTTCGTAGTTGAAGAATTGGGGTCTGACATGATTACCTCTCTGGCAGTAATGATCATACTGGGTTCATACATTGTCATAATGTATCGCCTGTGAAGTTATCAGTTCTAATAATGGGGTTCCTTGCTTTTTTCAATTCACAAAGTTGTTAAGTTCATTGGGGTTGTGCACTTTAACATTCTCATTTTTTGATGATCATCTTTAATACGCAATACCTAATAGTATTACATTTTTTTCCAAAAAGCAAAGCTTACCTGATAAAGAGCATTCTAAAATCCTACCAGTAAGTTTTTCTGAAATGTGTAGAGAAATAAAGTTCTAGGATAGTGCTATTTATGTAAACTATACAAGGTATTAAAATGTCAAATGACTATAACCAGTACAAGACTGTATCCCAGCTATACCTAATAAAATTTTTAAAAAGATAAAAAATTGTGAGGGACACATATAAAATTTAAAGTTTTCTGGTTGTCCCATCAAAAGAGTAAAAAAAGCAAAATTAATTTAATAATACACTTTATTTCCTCCAGTATATCTAAAGCAACCCGAATAGCAATATTTGAAACCTATTTATATCTCCTTCCAACTCACCCACACCTCTGTAGTGTTCTTGGGATAATTAAATTTCTTAAGGCAGTAAAAGACTTACCATGATTTATCTCGAGTCTTATGCTCCCTTTCTCTCAGCCTCTCTCTCTAGTCTCTTCCCTGGGTTAGGGCTGTGCTCTCTTTTTCCTGTCCACGGACTCGCCAGCATCCTCTCGCTCAGCCCAGGGGCCTCTGCTGCTTCCTGCCTCTAGAACACTGTTCCCTTTTTACCTGGTTAAGTCCTATTAGTCTCTGTGATCTCAGCAAAGACTATCATCTTCTTGGGGACTATTTCCTTGACTCCTGTAGGTCAGCCATTTTTTATGTGCTCATAACACCTCATTTCTTTTACTTTAGATAAATTATTTTAATTGAGGAGAGCCTATTCATTAACACAATTATTTCATTCATATCTCTATACCCTGGTGGACCCCAAGATCTCTGAGAGCTGGCTCTGTCTCTGTTTGTTCCAGGCTATATCCCAGGGCAGGGTGCTCGCACACAGTAGGTACTCAGTGAGTTTAATGCAGGAACGAGCAAAGCACCAGCAGTCACTGAGTATGCCTTCTTTGGAGAATGCATAATGCTCCATTTAATATAGGGATCTTGATAGTTAAGTGTCACTTGACATTTTTATAGCTATTTTATCTTTCCTATTTGTTTTGCCAGTATATTAGTTTCCAATTAAAACTCAGATTTACTCTTGTAGCATAACTTTATACATTTGAATACTGTCAGTAATATTGCTTAACATAAACCATCATTACTTATTTGGTTTCACGTAACATTCCAAAGAGGAAAATATTGGTATTTCTACTTTTGGGAAGAAAAGTTAGATTACAGGAAAAGGTAAATGCTCAACTTCAGGAGACAATAATAAATGTGGAAATAGATTTGAAATGGTATTTTGTGTGGGTGGGTGTATGTGTGTAGAGAGAAAGAAAAGGAGGAAGAGGGAGTTAGTGAGAGAAGGAGGCAGGTTAGATTTTGAAATATTACCATTTTAGGTGTCAATTTTCGCATTTGTGTGGGATTTTTCTGCTTGTTAAATGCTACTTTTGCATTCAGAAATATAGACACAATATAATATCTTAACTAACTTAGAGCTGAATGCTTTTATCCTTAAGAATAGAAGAAAATCATAGGAAAAATGGTGCTGGTAATTTTAGCTACAGATTACCAAAGAGCCTTCTTAGAGCCATTATGTTCTGGGGTCAAGATAGCACATGTGCTGAATATCTGTTCTATCTAACATTCTCAGAAATGAGAGCAGCTGTCCAAATGATGAGTTAATGGCCCAGAGAGATTTTTTATTAAAGCAACATTAAATTATGTCAGGTGACCATTCTGAAGTAAAAACGCAGACCACTCCCTTTTAGAAGGATTTTTCATTAGACATTTAAAATGTTTAAAATTATTTAAACATGTAGAATGTCTAGTTGGCTATCAAATATACTTAATTAGACCAATGGTTTTCTTTTTTATTGAATTTATTGAGGTGACATTTATTACTGAAATTTTATAGGTGTACAATTCTGTAATACATCATCTGTACACTGTATTGTGTATACATCACCCCATGTCAAGTTTCCTCCCATCACCATTTATTCCCCTTTACCCTTTTCTACCTCCCTCACCCCATTTTCCTCTGGTGATCACCATGCTGTTCTCTGTGTCCATGAGTAGCTATTTTATCCAAAAAAGTCAGAAACACTAATTTGAAAGAATATATGCACCCCTACATCCATTAGACCTATGGTTTTCAAACCGTGGTACCTGGGGTCTTGTTAGAAATGCAAATTTTTGAATCCAAATCTAAATTCATAGAATCAGAAATTGTCAGAGGAAGACCCAGGAATCTGTGGTTTAGTAAGTTCTTTATATGATTCTGATGCTCCTTAATATTTGAGAACAACTAAGCTAGATTATTATAGCTATGGAAAACTCTCATTAATAGCCTTAAAACACTTACTAGATTAATTTAATAATATACTTGATTTCATCCAATAAGTGCAAAACATTATTGAGGCAAATGATAAATATAATTCCATGATAACAGGGAAAATGATAAATCTTAGAGGAATTATGCTCTTTAATAAACAAAAGTATACCCATTTCTTTTGTTGCTTCAGAAGTCCTCTTTATGATTTCTATTTCAGATACGAAATTCTCAAACATTTTTTGAAAATATGGGCCTTTAAAAATGTATATTTCAAGGCCCTGGCTGGTGGCACAGTGGATAAGGCAGTGGGCTGTGAACCTGAAGGTTGCTTGTTCGATTCCCAGCCAGGGCACATAACCAGGTTGCAAGCCGGGTCTCCAGCCATGTCTGTAGCTGGAGGCAGGTGAAAGGCAACCATTGTCCCCCCCCACCCCCCGGCCCTTTGCCCACCTCCAACTGGTACCTCCCCATTCTCTCCAACAGTCCCCACTTAGTTCATGTCCATGGGTCATGCATATAAGTTCTTTGGCTATTCCACTTCCTATGTTATTCTCAACATCCCATTGTCTATTCTGTACCTACCAATTTGTACTTAATCCCTCTACCTTTTTCCCGATTTTCCCCCTTTTCCCCTTCCCCCTCCCAGCTGTAACCCTCCAAATGATCTCCATATCTATGATTCTGTTTCTGTTCTGCTTGTTTGCTTACTTTGTTTTTAGACTCAGTTGTTGATAGTTGTGGATTTATTGCCATTTTAATGTTCATAGTTTTGATCTTCTGTGACAGAAATATTTAAACATATATAATTAATAGTAAGAAATTGACAGATTTGTTGGCAGTTGTTTCTTTGGAAAAAGATGGCAAAATTTGTAGCATTTTCTAATTTCCATGGTATATATTCTCCCATCATGGCCAATTTCTGGCTTCTGCTATAACATAACTGAAAATAGAATTGGGGATAAGTGCTTAGAATAGATGTTCTATTTTTTATTATGGAAGGAGGGGAAGACTCTTTAGAAAAGCCTACCTTGTCCAATCCTCTTACGTTTTAGAGTCTTTTAACCTAATGTTCTTTTCTACTTTTTAAATTAGAAGTCAAACAGATTCTAAGATTCTTCACATTAAGAGTTATAGAAGTGTGTTGGTTTTTAAAGTAGGCTACCAGGCACTTGATTACAATGGCCTTTATCATAAGAGATGTGTTGAATTCTCCAAAATGTATGTGTGCAGAGGAGCCTTTTAAATAGGAAGCATTTGGAACACATGTAATCCGGGTCAGATTTTAGGTAGGTATCCTGATCATTCTATTTCACTTGGTGACTCATTTGGTAACTCGGCTCAATCCTTAGCAATCTTATACTATAACAAAACCAAAAACTTTTGGATAATTAAAAATCAGCATTTCAATTATTCAAAATATTATTGAACATGATATGGTGCCAGTGAGTAAAAACAAATGGAAAGTGAGACCATTTTTTTCCCATAGCTGGTAAAAAACAAATCTGGCATGTTGTTAATGGTGATGAAGCCTCCTTAAACAAATCTGGCCAGTTATTTCAAGTGTAGGCTGCTGCCCTGGATTTCAAAATATTTCAGTGCTTTCATGGGTCATGTGCTCCTTTTCTTTTTCAAAATTCCAGGCTCCTGCCAGATTAATGTAGTAAAAGTCTGGCTTGAATCTGTTCAGTGGTGCTCAGAAGGTTTGAATATCTTCCACCGCCTGCACACAAAGTCCAGCATTTTAGCTTGGTACACAATCCCTTTGGCTGTTTGTGTCCCCATAATAAGTTTTCAACTTTGTTTTCCAGTAATGCTCTAGTGAAGTTTGGTACTTCGCCATCCCTGCAATACTGTGCTGCTTCTCGATACACCCGCAATATGCTCGTTCCCCCTATGCTGATTCTTTACTTTCCCATACTGCAAATACTATACATACTGCTATACCCTAGTACACATCTCATGTCCTTTCCAAGATTGTGTCATCCTTCAAGCTACTGTTGTGGGTGAGCAGTGGGTTATAATAGCTGAAGCCATGCCTGGGTTTGGGTGTTGAGCAGCTATCTATCTTGTGCACATTACTCAGCTGTGCTCAGCATGTCCTCATCTGTAAGTGGGTTTAATAATAATTGTTTCATAGAGCTGCATTGTAAGGAGGATATGAGAGAACATCTATAATGCATTTAGCAAAGTGCCTGGCAAGAAATATTACCTCTGGCTATTTTTTTTCTCTTAAGAACTCAAAATTTCTACCTGATCACTTGTTCAGCCCTTGTATGCTTTCTTGTGTTGTAACTTTTATGCACATAGTATTGTATTCTGAATATATTTTATTTTTATTTCAGTCTTAATTTACTTTTTATTGTATTTTTCTTCATTATTATTGATCCCACTTATACCCACCTGCCCTAAATAATTTTTAAGAACCTTGGTCACAGGACTAGGCCTTATGCCATCTACATAGGACCTAACACATGTCTTTCAAATAGTAGGTGTTGAAAAAGAGCTGATAAACCAATAAAATGCAAGAGGGCAAAAATCACTTATTTGGGTCCTGAAATAATAGGTCTTGGTCTCAGCCCTGTTAACATCTGGTTGTACTGTACTTCTTTAACAAATATTTTATTATTTCCAGAGAGAGACAGAGAGGGAGAGAAACATCATCCAGCTACGGGTCTGGCTGGAGACCTGGCTTGCAACCTGGTTATGTGCCTTGGCTGAGAATTAAACCAGTGACCTTTTGGGTTCCCAAATGGCACCTTATCCACTGTGCCACCAGCCAGAGCTGGTTGTACGGTATTAATTAACTTCTTTCAGCTTCACTGCCCCTTTGCAAGCAAAGATAGACCTGCATGGTAATTTTTATGGCTCTTTAAAACATCAATTTATAATTAACCGGGGCCTGGGTTAAGCCCCCTAACACAAATATAGACCACTTGTTATAATTTATTATTAATGTCTTTTATTGAAAACTTACAGCTTTATTCTGTTTTGTTAATCCCTTGTATCCTTAGAATTGAGATCACCATACTCCTCAGTTCCTGACATAATTAACCTGAGGCTATGGCATAATCTTCATTTAAAAAATTGTACCATATGGTTTTCCTTTAACTTATAAACTCTATGTGGATTAAAGATGTAAATGAAGAAATAAAATCATAAAACCAACAGATGAAAACAAGGGGATTTTTAAATGTAGACCATTTCTTTTTATTATGACAACTAAGCATGTACATACATGTTTGCATTTCATTTTTATTATTTTAAAAAGATTTTATTCATTATTTTTTCTTTTTAAAGATTTTATTTATTATTTTTAGAGAGAGAGGAGTGGGGAGAGGCAGAGAGGGAGAGAGACAATGTATGGTTGCCCTTCACCTGCCTCCAGCAATGGACCTGGCTGGAGACCTGGTTATGTGCCCTGGCTGGGGAATTGAACCAGCGACCTTTGGGTTCTCAGGCCAGCACCTTATCCACTGTGCCACCAGCCAGGGCTATTCATTATTTTTAAAAAAGATTTTATTTATTATCTTTAGAGAGAGGGGAAATGAGAGCAGCAGAGAGGGAGAGAGACATCAATGTATGATCGACTTTTACCTTCCTCCAGCTACTGACCTGGCTGGAGACCTGGCTTGCAACCTGGTTATATGTCCTTGCTGGGAATTGAACCTGCAACCTTTGGGTTCACAGGTCAGTGCCTTATCCACTGTGCCACCAGCCAGGGCCTTATTCATTATTTTTAGAGAGAAGGGAAGGGAAGGAGGAAGGAAGGGAGAGAAACATCAATATATGGTTACCTTTCACCTGCCTCCAGCTATGGGCTGGACTGGAGACCTGGCTTGCAACCTCATTATGTCCCCTGACTGGGAATTGAACCAGTGACCTTTGGGTTCTCAGGCCAGTGCCTATCCACTGAGTTACCAGCCAGGGCCAATTTTTATTTTATTTTAAAATTATATTTTATTAATTAAGCTATTAGAGTTGTCCCAAAATTTCCCCCTTTGGACCCCTCCACCCAGGACCCAGCAATCCTGGGTGCTGGAGGATTCCCTCCAGCAATCTCCACACTTGTTCATGTCCGTGGATCATATGTATAAGTTCTTTGGTTACTTCATTTCCAGTATTATACTTTACATCCTAGTGGCTGTTCTATAACTACCTATTTGTATTTTTTAAACAAAAAGCTAATGTATTATTTTTCTGTTATAGTGAATAATGTTCATGTTGACCATTAAAAATAAATAGAAATTATTCCAGTTTCAGAAACCAGCTCATCTTGAACCTAGCTAGGACACATAGAAATAATACATTTGGCATATTTGGTCTCATATACTTTTCCCATGATGTATTTAAAATCCATACATTCCACTTGTTAGCTAATGTTGTAACTGAGCATCGAGAATTTTATAGGCTAAAACATTTTCCAAGGGAAAAATATAGAAAGAACTCATCACGTTACTTTTATGTAGAATCAAATTTAGTTAAAAACAAACATAGTAGGAGTATATTTCATAATAAAGAGATAAAATATTTTCTTGCAATTAAAAAATTTTCAAACTATGTAAAACAGTTAAAATTAGTTATGTTGTATTATGGTAAATCTAAATAGTGCATGCAAAATAAAACCTCTAAAATATGACTCACTATTGCTTGACAGATTAGTCAGTCAAAACATGATTTGATTCTGTGCTGGTTTGTGCTCAGTGCGATTTCAGAACCTAAAATTAAGTAATTAGAATGTGCCTTATCTCACTAAGCCAGTGGGAGAGGTTTATTATGAATCCAGCAACAGACTTATGGGCCTGTGGTCGTGCATCAGAAAGAAGAGCTGAGGTTGTGTTTAGAACATCACAAGGTTCAGTCATCCGTCTTTGGCCTTTCAGCACCATGGACAGCACAATACCCTGCTGGTGGTCAGGGGAAGGCGCTACAGTGTCAGTATTAAAGAGATTCAACTAGAGCTGTTGTTGTCTTTAAAGAAATCCCTTTTCTACATTATCAGGCTAATTTCCTTGAGGATGAATGAAAATGTAGGAAAATCTACCAGATTAGTCGCTGGATGATATTCAAGCTTGCTTTAGGATTGTGACACTGATACAGACTTGGTTTGTAGGCAACTTTTTAACTTAGTACCCAAAGGATTTGCTCCATACATTACCCAACTCTTTTCTACTCTTCCAGTTTTTAATAGTTTCTGCTAGTGGTATGTTTGTTGGAATGTTTTTATAATGCTGAGAAGAAGAAAGATAAAAAACAGTATTTTTCCATGCCCATGGTTCTATTTTGCTTGTTCATTCATTTTGTTCATTAGTTTCCTCTCATAGGTGAGATCATATGGTATTTGTCATTCACTAACTGGCTTATTTCAATTAGCATAATATTCTCCAATTCCATCCATGCTGTCATATTAGGTAGGAATTCCTTCTTTCTGGAACTAGTCAAAGACCATGCACGAGTGACCCATGCACATGGACAACAGTATGGGGATTGACTGTGGGAGTGTGGACTGGGATAGGGGAATGAGGGCAAAGGGAGAAAATTTGGACAACTAATAAAATAACAATAACAAACATGATAAAAAGAAACCACCACCATCTCAACAAAAAACAGTTTGCTTTACTGTCAGCTATGGGAAAAGAAGACTGCTTATGAAAGTGTAGGTTATTGATATAAATGAGTGTTCAGCCATTGTATTTGTTTTCATCTCTTTTTATTTATGTCCAGAGGCAGAATTTCTATTAAAACCATGTTTATAAATCAGTGAAGACTAGTGTCAATTCTTGTTCATTTGGTCATCTATTCATTCGTTCAACAAATATTTATTGGACCTCAGTTCTGCACTAAGCCTCTTCTATATACTGGGATTAAAAGAGGTAAACAAAGGAATGTAATCCCTCACTCCTGGCCCAGTCCAGTGGGGGAGAAGGCCTGAATAAAAACTATGGCACAAAAATTATACATCTATAGCTGGGATAAGTGTGATTAAGGAAAAATACAATATATAAATAAAGTCCGTGGTGGCTGGGAATAAACTCTTTATCAAATTTGGTATTGGTTAGGAGAGACTCACGTGAAGAGAGACCTTGAACTCTTGCCTGAATGTCAACAATAACCTCTAAAATGGGTTTCTCACACTTCATTTCCTCTCCAGAATAGGCTCCACACTATGGTCAGAGTGATCTTCACCATGTGTAAGTATGGTTGTGCTTATTTGCTGATTCACTCTCTCCATTGGCTTCATGGCTTCCCATCACTCTCAGGATATAGACCACAGTCCTTGCTAGGAATGATTAGAAACTGCAATGCCTGTATATCTTTCTCTTTGGGGTCTCATTTCTATATTGGCTGCATTTGTCAGACATGCTGTCTCCATGCAGGGGTAAAGGTAGTCCCCACAAAGCTCTGATTTTATGCCATCTTAATGATTCTCAATCTCAGTTCCCAAAATTACATGGAGCAGGGGATAGAAAGCTTCCAAAAGAAAGAGAAATGAACAGTGGATAAAATAACATGTGTTTTAATTAGTCACATGAATAAAATAAAATTCTTGCATGGTGTAATTTTCCAACTGTCAGCAAATTCTCCCTATATTTAACAAGTATATATAAAATAATTTTGCTATAGGACATTTCCACATAGTAAGATAATATAACAGTTTCTTGGAGATATTTGGTTAGAGTTTGTGAGTTTGTGACATAAATTATTTACACTGTATATTTTGGTTCTTGAAAATGAGTGAATTGAAACATTGATGTTTTGAGTTCATTTCATAATATTAGAGTTAACATTATTGATTACCTACAGGCACTTTGTTACTTTGAGTTCCCTCCCAGTACTTTTTTACTCTTGTTTTTGTTGCTGTTTAATTTTTTGAGAACCTCTGGAGAATTTCAAGCTGTCCAAGGTAATTATTAAAGCATGTGAGTTTATATTTATTTACAATGGAATATTGCATCACAAAAGGTGCATTGGACAAATGCTACCATGGAGCAGCTTTTCTTCTTGTCTTGAATAGCTTCTGTGTAGTTCTTTAATCAGTTTCCAGGAGGAAATACAAGGCAAAAATAACCTCTAATATCAAGGTCATGATATATGTGAGACAATTGAACATTGGAAACCATACATCATTTGAAGGTTACAGGTTTAGCTAATCACTTGGGACAATAAATTGTGTGTATTTTGGCCTATTTGGTACATAATTGGACCAAGTGTGAAATTGGTTGCAAGATAGTATTAAAAAATACACCCCATATTTTTCCTGTACCTAGATACCTATGATAAACTATAAGTTAGGCATAATTAAAGATTTACAACACTAAAAATAGAACAATTACAACAATGTACTATTATAAAAGTTATGTGAATGTGGTATATTTCAAAGTATCTTATTGTAACCCATCCTTCTTCTTGATTTCTTGATGATGTGATATAAAATTCCTACATGATGAGATGGAGTGGGTTGAATGAGGCATTATTGAAAAAGGGTTACTTGAATACAAACAATGTGATTCTGTAGCAGTTGATCTGATAACGAAGAGAGCTATGAAGTAACCAAAGGGCAGCAGTGTATATTTCATGAATAGTAGAGGCATTCAACTGACCTTTGGCAGAACCAAAATTTCCCTCAAGGCAACTTTCCACCCATTTCCATATTGTAAAATAGATGTCAACTTCTCTCTCCAAGAGATAAAAGTGACCAAGAGACAAGTGAACTCAAGGAATTTTAGCTATCAGAGTTTATGTTTCACAGTGATGGAATATTCCTTCAAAAACAATCTTTATTTTCTAACCAATTGCAAAAGTTTAGTGACTGCAGATGGAGCAGAGGGCAGGTAAGGAAACTCCACCGACATAATTGTCTTTGTTTGAGGATGTCATTAAGAAGCACATTCTGGTTTGGGGCTAGTCTACTCCTGTGAGTTTGGTGATGCAGGGAGCTATTTTTGTTGTTGAATGCAATTGCCTCCATTTAGAAGTACTTAAAACATGTGTACACTCTTTCTGAAAAGGCAGTCCATTTCCATTTTATTAAATGATTTATTGGATGGCTCCCAGAATGATTATCTAGAAATGTCAGGTAAAGGTTAATTCAATACTGTGGGGCCAAGTGGTATAAAACTTGTGTGGCCAAATTGATAATACCATTTGTTTTAGAAAAGAAGAGTGGATGATTCTAACACCATGGATTCCTGATATTATTTTCAATTTACCTATTGGTAAAGAAATACGTATTTTAGTATCTTTTCCATCAAATGAAAAGTGGGACTGTGTTTGAAAGAATAGCCTGTTTGCTATTTGAAAATAAGTGTTGGAATAATTTAGAAATATTTTCATTTCTGCTGAAACACTGTCTCCAAATAAGATTATGCTATGGAAGAAAGAAGCATGACATGGGGAACCAGAAAGAGTAAAATT
This sequence comes from Noctilio leporinus, assembly GCA_004026585.1. Classification (NCBI taxonomy): domain Eukaryota; kingdom Metazoa; phylum Chordata; class Mammalia; order Chiroptera; family Noctilionidae; genus Noctilio; species Noctilio leporinus. Next base: position 111,010 of record PVIW01004337.1, read on the forward strand.
TTGCAGACATGTTATTCCATAGCATAGTATTTTTAGTGTATGGAGGTTCTGGGTCAGAAAATGTGGACTTGATTCCTGGCTCCATCATCTATTTAATAAAGATCTGACCTTAGAAAAACCACTCAACTTCTTCAACTTTAGTTTCCTTACCTGTTCACATAAACAATGCAGATCACAGTTGTTTTCACGTCAATGCTGACTCTACCTATTTGGTTATGCAGAAATATTTATGGAGTAACAAATGTGTACTAGGAATGTTTATTCTGGCAGCTTTATTGAGATGTAATGACATATAACACTGTAAATTTAAGGTATACAACTTGATGATTTGATACACTTACATGATGCAAGAATAATTAGCACAGTAAAGGTAGTTATCTCCACTGTTTAACTTAATTACCATTTCATTTTTGTGGTGAGAACATTTAGATCTCTCCTTAGCAATTTCATGTATATAATACAGGATTATTAACTATGATCACCATACTGTATATCAGATCTCCAGAACTTATTTATCTTAGAACTGGAAGTTTATCATTTTTTCCAACATCTCCCATTTTCACCAAACCCCAGGCCTTGGTAACCACAATTCAATTTTCTGTCTCTGTGACTTGGCTTTTTCAGAGTTCACATACATGGGACATCATGCAGCATTTGTCTGTTGCTGGTCTGACTCATTTCAGCTACCACAGTACTCTCCAGGTACATCCATGCTGTTGCAAAAAGTTTCCTTCCTTTTTATGACTATGTAGTATTCTGTTCTGTAAATGTACCTTAGCTTTTTTTATCTATTCATCTACTGATGGGCATGTGGGCAGTTTTCAAAAAACTAAAATATACCTTTTTTTATGCATTCTTCATGATGGTGTATAATATAAGTGTGACACAGGTTTTATAAAAATCTACATTTTATTAAAAAATTGCCGTGAGAATGTAAACTCTTGGAAGTCAGGAATCATATCTGACTCTTTATTATGACTGGTATGTTGTGTGATGCCTGATCCACAGCTAACACTCATAAATATTTAAGTCTTTCTAAATGAATGGCACTCAGATGTTAAGTGGCTTGCCCACAGTCAAACAACCAGTATAGTCCTATCTTATCCCAAAGAAATAGTTTCAGAAAGAAGTTTATGGTCCTGTTGGGGTTGGGTACTTGGACTTTCTTATGTAGTTTATATTTATCCAGTAATGGTGCAGCTCAAGACCTGCTATACTTTGTATTAGCTCATTCAGGAGGGTTTATTCTCAGATAAAGAGCACAAGGCTCTTATTAAACAGTAATGACATACTTTGAAGCTTTTCCTTTGTACTTTAATAATGTTTCCCATCATGTTCCAATTTTGCCCTAAAGGAAGTAACAACAATGAATGTAAAAAATTCCTCTTTTTCAGATTACCCACATACAATTAAGTTTTTTTTCATGCCATCTGATAAAAGACCTCCTATCCTACTCTTGGTGAGTTTAGACATAGAAAATTCTCCTTTACGAATCCTGACATTATTGTCCTAATAGCGGACTTTGGGTGATTTCCCATTTCTTGCCAACATGACTTCCAGCCTCTCCTCGGGCAGCCTCTCTTCCTTTTCTCACACACTATTTCAGATCTCGAAATGCAATTCTGTTTTCTGGCCTCACTCCCAGAAACTTCTGTTGATCCCCAGTGACGCAAGGAGATTGGAGGGCTGGTTCTACCTTTGGCATAGGCGGGATTCTCCGAACCTGTGCCTGGCGGGTGCTGGTGCTCCCACCGCCATCTGTGCCTTTCGGTCCGAACCTCTGCTTGTGCGGAGCTTGCTTCCTCTCTGTGGCGGGAACTGCAGCACATTCTCCCCTGGCGGCTTGCCTCTGCCTTACGGCCCTTCCCCGTGGGCTACCGCGATGGCATGTATGACACAGCCGTTGTGGCGTGGTCCCTTTGTGACAGCACCCAAGGCTCCATCTCTGAGAATAGGGCCCACATCCTGGTAACACCGGAAGGGTGTGTGCAGAGGGTGTCTTCCTCCCCTCATTTCTTTCCACCCTTTACACTTCCTCTGAGGCCACATTTGGTCCAGCAGGGTCAGGGTGCTCAGCATCCCTGGATAAGGATTTAGCATTTTTTGATGAGGGTGTATACGTGAAAAACCCAAGTTTCCCATGCTGAAATGAACACCCCTTTACAGTGCCCTGGTAAATATCTTCCTCCATGAAAGGGTCAGAGAGAAGGGGGGGGGGGAAGGTTCTTCACAGGTAGGCCCTGCAGTTATTTATATAATACGTGTGTTGATATAATCCCTTAGCCGAAATAAAACAATACATTCCTTTTCTTTCTTTTTTTCATTGAATAACTTGTCAGTTCATCTTGGAAGGCACCGAACATTTTCCTTTTCTGTCTGATAGGTGTCCCTATTTTGTAATTCTGTGTCCATTTTTTCCTCTTCATCTCCCTGGGGGTCTCAGTTCTACACTGGAGAGGTAATTCCAGGTTTCCCCCACCTTGTGTTGGGAGAAGGCAGTTTAGGTTCTTGATATCCCTGGAGGCAGAATATAAATACCAACAAAGTGTCTTTGGATTAGAAAGAGTTCTTAACAACATAATTCTGATGAAAGATCTAGCATGTAAGATTCATGGAAATATATTTGCCATATGAGTGGAATTTGTTTAGCTCATTATGGGATCCCAGCACCTGGTACATGCTACGGAACTGTCTGCTATACATATGAAGAAATGCGAGTTATTCTAAAAAAGTCTCTACCCCTCTACTCTGTTATACCAACACCAAATGAAGGTGAAAGTGTAAGAGATGCAGAACAAAGAAGTCTGGGAGAAGGAAAAAAGGCCCACCTGCAGCAAAAGGACAAGAGGAACTGAATTTTTAATACTTCACTGTTGTCAAACCATGGCCTTTTATCAGGGACCACTTGTATTGTTCCTTCAGATGGAGCATGATAAATTTAACCTGTCACGGTGTCACTTTGAAAGGCTTTGGTTTTGTGTACAAGAATTCCAGCCTAGTCTCCGGTCTGGTTTGTTTAGGGTAAATATAATTGCACACTCCTGATTGCTTTTTCATTCAGGGAGCTTTCACAGAGCCTTTTGCCCTCTTGAGGCTCATGATATTTTTTAATTTGCACTTCTTCAAATTATAGTTGAAAGGTTTGCAAATGTAGGACATTGCTATCAGCTTTGGAATGATGTAATTTGGGGTTTTTGTTAAAATTGCAAGGTTCTTGCCTGCTCTGCTCCAAAGTGGTAGTCCAGACTTCTGTAATGACCAATAGTATTGTGCTTATGTATTGGGCTTATGCTGTCCTGTGACAGAAAGGGGAACTTTCATATGTAGAGGGGGCAGGAACTTGGCCTGTTGTAGTAGAAGCTAAAATCAAGGAACCCATCTAACTTTCCACCTGCACCTTTGAAGAGCTTTGTCAGTTTTGCTGATACAGGAATCCTGTATGGAGGATAGAAGGCAAGCACAGATACCATGATAGTGGGTCTGTCAAATGAGACAGCTACTAAGTGACAAACGGACAGGGAGTGTATACAATGTGGGGACTCTGAACAAAGGGGTGATTCATGCTCTGAGTGGGAAGGAGGGAAACGCGTAAGCTTTCATCATGCTGCTCAGAACAGTGCACACTTAAAAAACTTCAGGATTGTTTATTTCTGGAATTTTCCATTTAATATTTTCAGAAAGTGATCCTGTAGGTAAAGGGGCTACTGTATGTTTACCTATCTCTTTTTGTTCTGACTACAACATAGTTGGGTGGCAGCTACATTTTTTTTTCAGAAAGTAATGTCTGATTTCATTCCATTCTTGTCTCCTCTGAATCTTAACTGTGTGCCTGATCCCGTGTCTTTCGGTTGTATTCTGGGCTTGAACCTGAGCTTGAGATAACTCCTCTCTTTGTATCACTTCCCTTACTATACAGCAAGCTATTTAGGAACAGGGTATAATTTTACCTAGTTTTCAAATTTCTCCAGTACATGGATTAAGAGCCTGGTAAATATTTTTTTCTGGTTCTAATTGGGGTGACTCAGCATACCAATCCATGCATGGCTCGTAGTGAGAAGTGTGCTGTGAGAAGGGGGGTCTTAGGTGAGGCAAAACATTTTCTAGGGTTGGACATCTGACATTGGTCCAGGGGTTCTGACTCAAAGAATTACCTCATGTAAACCGGAGACTTCTCCCTACCCCACCAGTAGTAGGGGTTACATAACCTGCACTTTCCCTGAAAACACAGTATGTGTGTTGTGTGTGTGTGGGAGTATTTGAAACAGCCATGTCCAGCGGGGACAGGACAGGGACTCACTGATGGCCATAACCATCAGCCATGAGGCGTTCTCCCAAACCTGGCTGTAAATAGTTCTTGAACTATTTTCATAGTTTCTCTATTCTTTTTTTTTTTTTTTAATTTTATTGTTGTTGTATTACATCCATCCCCTTTTTGCTCCCCTCTGTCCCCCCACCCACCCACCCATTCCCCCCAAAGTCAATCCCACCTGTTGTCCATGTCCATGGTTCCTTTATACTAGGTTCCTGTCTAAGCTGCTCCCCATCTTTGCCTCTACCTCTCCCTCCCCCCTACCCCAGTTTTTCTATTCTTAAAATGGCTTATTCACATATTTTGGAATGATTTTTAATTATCTTTTTTTAAAAATTTTATTGTTGTTGTATTACATCCATCCCCTTTTTGCTCCTTTCTGTCCCCCTCCCCACCCACCCATTCCCCCCAAAGTCAATCCCACCTGTTGTCCATGTCCATGGTTCCTTTATACTAGGCTAATTATCTTTTAGGTAGGATTATTATCCAATTTTCTTTTTTACTTTATGATATAACTTGGAAACTTTCACATTTATATGTTGAAAATATTCTTTGATAGCTTCACATATCCTATAGCATGGAACTATTTCACGTATTTCTTTAGTTAAGCATAAAGAGTTTACCTTTGCTTTTTCAAGTGCTGCTGTTATAGATTATTATCCGATCCTATTAAATACTTTTCTCTTTTGTCAAAACAAGATCAAGTCAGGAAAGCGTGGGGATGGGTGGGAAAGTTTCTTTCATGGGCTAATGCTCGTGGCTAATACAATATTCTCATTTTCATCAGTGACCATTAGAGGTAATGATGCTGCTGAATCATAATGAGGTTTTGGTAGATGAATGCGTACAGAATTAGATAGCTTAATCAGTACTTAGAGTTTATTAATCAAGTTTATATACATTGCTTTTAAAATTAATGACAGGATTCAAATTTTTCCCTTTTAAGGCTATCATTAAACATGGTTGTTTAGCCCTGGCTGATGTGGCTCAGCGGACTGAGCAACAGCGTTTGAACCTTATCCTGGTTTGATTCCCAGTCAGGGCACATGCCTGCGTAGCAGGCCAGGTTCCCAGTTACAGGCAAGCGCGAGGCAACTGGTTGATGTTTCTTTCACACAGTCGAGGCTTCTTTTCCTCTCTTTCTCCCTCCCTCCCTCTCACTCTAAAAATAAATAAGTAAAATCTTTTAGTATGAGTGCTGATGAACTCCGTTTGTTAATTGAGTTTATTTAGCGGTATACATACAGGAGTGTATTATAATTACTGTCATATTATTAAGTGACATAACTGTAATTATGTTAAAGGTTAGTCAATTCATCTTTCTATGTGTTATGTATGCTTTGATTTTCTATGTATCTTGCATTGCCCTTTAGTTTCATAAATCTAATGTATCACTGAAATGTTTAAGATTCAGCAATAAGCTTTCATTCATTAGCAGTGAGGGGTCTCTGGCATGTTATGGACGTGGAGATGAGCTGAGGTGAGAGGAGGGGGGCTTCCAGGGAGCCCCACTGAGGATAGGCGCTCACTTCTGGCCTCCACACATGAGCCATTCCTTGCAACTTTACAGACCAGGAGGGACTTGGACGATGAAAAGCCTTGAAGTAAAGATTCTGGACTTGATTCTCAATGCAATGTGAAATCAAAATAGTTTCACTTAGCAGGGAGGCATGAAGGGATTTATTGTTTCCAAAGACGACTGGCTGCCAGTTGGAGGTGGATTGGGATGGTGAAACCCGGGTGTTTGGCAGACTACGCAGTGTGGCGGGACGCAGGCGCCGGGCAGCTGTGCTTGATGGGGACAAACGGGACCGGGTTGCGTGGGGAGGGGGAGGGCGAGCGAGGAACTGGGGCAACGTGCAGGTTCTAAATCCGTGCCGCAGGGTAGGTGGCAGCCTTCTTTCTTTTCCCCTTTCCTTTTTTACCCCAAGGCTGAACATTGGTAGAGGAGTGAATTTTATAAGTTGGCATAGTTGACTTTTGGAAGCATTAAGTTTAGAATGTTCACTAGCTGTATCCTCAGGTGGAAGGTTGGCACCAGCAGTTGAGTGAGTGGATACAGAGAACAGCGGAGAGGACCCAGTTTGAGGCTAAACTTGAGAGTGAACAGCAGCGCATAATCAAGATTCAGAGATGTAGGACTCGATGACAGAACCTGGGGAAGAGCCAAGCCTGGGCTCTTCACTATTTATATCACATCTAAGTTTGTTAAGACTTGAAACTTTCATGGTGCTGACTGTGGATGATTCACAATATAAAAGGGGAGTCCAGTTAAAGTGCATTAAGGTAGGCATATTAATTATTGATAAATTCCTTGTAGATGATTACTTGGTCTTCTGAATAATGAAGGAAACACTTCAGGGCATGTAATTCCTTTAATGCTAAGACTAACCTCCTATCTTCATAATCAATGTATTAATTACTTTGTGGTGCTAAAAGACCTCCATTAATTTATGTAATGATATTTGATGGCATGGAGCAGTTTTAGTTGGTTGCATTTTTTTCAAGTCAGATGATAGTTTAGAGAACTTTGGGGACTTGGAAATATTTTGGAATTTTAGTGAGAAGATTCTCACATGTCCTTTAGAAGATGCATTGTTTGCAATAACGAATTACTCAGAATGAGAAATGAAACATGCCCTCCCCCCCATGTAAGCCAGACTGATATATTTTTTTAACAGGCATAGAAATAAATGGACTCTTTTCCTTCTGTCTTGACAGGTCTTTTAGCTTAACGATTGTGTCAGAGTTAAACTTGTGCAACCCACACGGAAATTCTTCCCATGGAATCCAGAGAGTTTTTATTTAGAGCTTTGGGGATTTTCTAAGCATAGCACTATAATTGGAAATGTTGTGGCTTTGCTCTTGGGGGAAAAGAGACAGGTTTCTAATATGAGGTAGAAATTTAGGTAGGATATGAAATGTTTTATGAGAAAAGTTTGCTGAGTATCTAAGTACTTTGAAAAAATATTACTTTTTCTAAAAAGTTGTTTAAAAAATATATGTTTAGTATAAGTATGAAATGAACTTGAGTGGTAGTGTAAGATGACTACATGATAACTTATTCTTTTCCTTTTACAATTTTTTAATTAAAATTTTTTTCAATTGACATATATTAGTGATTAGACATTCCTATACCTTAAGAAGTGGTCACCCCAGTATGTTTAGTATTCATCCATGCTAATTGTTTCTTTACTAACTTAGTAATTTGAAGCTGGGGGTAATTTGAATTTACCTGTATTTAGAAAACTCTGTCCTTGGGAACAATGTTTTTACAGAACAATTTTTATTTCTGGAATCACAAAGCCCTAGATTGGCACATCTGTATCTACTGAAAATTAACAGGATATACTTAAAATTATTCTTATTTCTTCAGCAAAGAAAAGATAAGAACTCTAGTAGGCAGTTCCTTTTTACCTCAGTTTATATAGTAGGTACTACAAATAATAAAATGGTAGGTATTAAGAATTCTACATATGGAAATTTAAAAATCAGAACCTTTAAAAACTACTTGAGAAATACTAAAATATTATAAAATTAGTAACATTTTTGACATAAAAAACTTAGCAGCTTTCTTCAAAATATATTTCAAGAGATCATAAAGTTTGGAGGCATTTCTTTCTCTCTCTCTCTCTCTCTTTCCTTCATTCCTAATTTAATCTTTCTTATATTTTTCCCATTACCATTTAGGCCCCGTATACCACCCTCCCCCAGCAATCACCACACTGCTGTCCCTGTCCGTGAGTCCTTTTTCCTTTTTGCTCAATCCCTCCACCCCTTAACCCCCCTGGCAGCTGTCATCTGTTCTCCATCTCTGAGCCTGTCTCTGTTTTGCTTGTTAGTTTAGTTTGTTCATTACATTCCACATATGAGTGAAAGGATATGCTATTTGTCTTTGTTTGCCTGGTTTATTTCACTTAGCATACTGTCCTCCAGATCCATCCATACTGTCACAAAGGGCAAAATTTTCTTTTTTATAACTAAAAGTAGTCTGTTATATAAATGTCCATAGTTGTTTTGTTCACTCATCTACTGATGGACACTTGGGTTGCTTCCAACTCTTGGCTATTGTAAATAATGCTGCAGTGATTATAGGGGTGCTTGTGTTTTTCCAATTAGTGTTTTGAGTTCTTTCAGATATATTCCCAGAAGTAGTCAACTGGTCCCATTTCTCCTGAACATTTTTATATGAGTTTTAGACAAACTTGGAAAAGTGATGGTTTGATATTGTGTCTATGGTTTAATAAAACCTTGAAAAACAACCCCAAGCTTCCTATTACCCAACTTTTATATAACTTCAGTGTTGATTTAAGTGGCATCTTATTTATTTCCAAGGGAATAATCTTATTGGTTGATTTAAAAATATATCTGACATCCAAAGGTTATACTTTTACTTCCAAAAGTAACAAAAGTTACAAAATGCTCAGTATGTCTTTTTACTCCCTTTTAATAAATAATAGTGTAGCTTATTTTCTTACTCAGTCATCCAACCTTCACTGTGACACATTTGACCTTTTGTGTAAATCTTTCTCTGCTAAAGTTTCTGATATGAGCCTCATTAAAAAGTAACTGCTATAATTTCATCCAGGAAGAGAAGCTCAGGAATGTTTTAAAACTTGGGCAGTGAAGTTGGAGGATGCTAGCAATAGAAATAGTAATATAGCCTCCTTGTTCCTCATTTGGAGCAAAGATGAGAATATGGAACCCATTTCTCCTTTTCTTCTTGTTCGTTTTTTTTTTTTTTTTTCCCTCAGTGAGGGGGTGGGCGGGAACGCTAAGGACATTTTCAGCATCTCTTTAAATTCTGTTGTCAGCTGTTCTTGGGAGGTTACAGACCATTGTTATCAAGAGGCACAATTCAAAATTTCTTGTTTCCTTGCACAGGATAAAATGCAAAGCAGGACTCTGTTGAGGTGGACTGTTGCCTGTGGGATTTTTAACCTGTTTTAGCCACTGCCACCCTTTCTGTGTGCTGCTTTTATGCTTTTCCCCTCTTGTGTTTTTGTTCCTTACTCCACAGTCTTTTATTGTTTGCAGCTTAGCTGTCTTCTTAGTTTCTTAGAGAATCATCACAGTATTATGGGTTTTCATGTCAGCCCCTTCTCTGGTAAATAGCCAGGTGACCTATAATAAATGTATTTTCTGTGAGTTTCTGGTTTCTCATTTGAAAATTAGATGGATAATGCCTGACATGTAATAATTACTCTATTCTAATATATTATGTAATTATAAAAGTCTTTAATGGATTTTCTGAAGTTAAAAGGTTGGAGGATTGCTAAGTACTGAGGAAATATTCTCTCTTCTATGAGAGAATTGTACCTGAAAGGAAGGTAAATGAAATTCAGTTTTATTTCTGAAAGGATTTAGGTCAGTTCATATGTGTAGTTTTCTTACTGACTACTCAGTGCAAATCCATCTTTAATTATAATTCTGGTCAGCATTGTGTTTTCAAAACTAGGATTAAAATAGGGTGACCTAAGACAGGAAATAAATGACCTATGGGCATTCAGCACTCTTCTCTGATTTTATTTCTGAATCTCTTGCACATTAGAGACTTTCTTTTCTTTTTTTTTTTTTTAAATTTTATTGTTGTTGTATTACATCCATCCCCTTTTTGCTCCCCTCTGTCCCCCCACCCGAGACTTTCTTAAAAAAAAAAAAGACATTAATTTTATAGGAAACATTGAAAGAGATTAACTGTTTGAATAAGTGAGAAATTGGATATCAATAACCAAATTGTTGTGGTGATTAAGTGTGAAATTTTCATAACCATTTACTTATTTTTTTGTGTGTGTGGTCTTAATATTTTTGAGCCAGCACTTAAAAATTAGTGAAGTTTGCACAAATATTTGGATTTTTGGCTATTTAAAAAAAATTTTATTGTTGTATTACATCCATTCCCTTTTTGCCAATTTTTGGCTATTCTTAAAAATCAGATTTGATTAATTTTCTGAGTATTGTTTTTCAACTTGAACATAGAGGTTGCCACTGTCATAGGTGCTTAATAGATAATTGCTCAATACAGTAAAAGTGATTATGCTAAGCAAAATTAGAAGTTGATTGTGATTAAGGGAATAATGCTGATGAAACTTGCAAGTTTCAACAGAACACATCAGGGAAAGCAATTGGTATAATGTTTTCCTTTCTTTTTGAAATATTTTTGTGCAATGATTGGTACAAACCAATCTTTAAGAAGTACCTACTGGATATCTTTGAATATTTTTTTCTCCAAAACATGTGGGAACATTTTAAACTCCTGTAGTCTTTCATCTTTTTCTTCCTTCTCTCTTCTCAGGTTGCATTCTTGTAATTTCAAATGGCTAATGTCATGGAGAGCATATGCTGTCCAGGCACTGTTCTAGCCTTTGATAACTTATTTACTCTTTGAGAAAACCTCATGAGAAAAACTTGTTATACTTATTTTTAAAATGAGGAGATTGCTGATTATGCCATGCACCTAGAACTAATACAAAATAATATTAAATGAAAACTGTATTGAAAAAATAAAATAAGTTAAAAATAAAGACGAGGACCTTTGCCCATGGCCACCCAACTACTACATGGGGGAAAGAGAATCTGATTGTTGTCACTGAGCCCAGAGGCCACATTCTCACTATTGTGGCAGCCAGTGACAACATAATGACCAGGGTCAGCTTGTCTTTCACTATCTCTTGTCTCTCTTCTTGAAAATGGTAACAGTCACAACACAGAATAATGGTTGCCTTCCATTGTTTCCAAATTAGTGCTTTTTGATTATATCTCATGAATTTTGAAATGAAGGCTTACTTTAAAAAAAAAATTGTTATTCTATTACAGCTGTCCCAGTTCTCCCCCCTTTTACTGCCTATCCCTCCCATGCTTCCGTGGTCACTCCCCACCCTGTTGTCCAAGTCCATGGGTCATTCATACATGTTCTTTGACTAGTGAGGGATAGGAAATACTCTTCCTATTTATTTTCAGCAACTGATGTTTTAATTGGCCTTTGGCTTCAAAAAATGTTTAGGAGACTGCTTTTAACTATCTGAGGGGCTGTAGTTTTTACTTTTAATTTCTACTGCTTTTAAAAATTAGATTGTAAAAATAAAAGTAGATTATAGTCTCATAGACCTTGTTTGTACTCTTTGCATTTGAAAGAATTTATTGAATTATTTTCTCTGGCTGAATATGTAAATAAAATTTGACTAATTTTCCACTGTACTTGAAAAGAAAATGTACTTTTTAAAGCATTCTGGCTTTAATTAAATTCTTATTAATTTTCTCTTATTTAGCTCTCTTATGTAATTTTTGGTTATTTTATTCACGTAAAGAATAAAAGCTGTATTAAAACACCTAACTGCTTATACCTATTTGTCCCTGCATCCCCAGGTGTTTGAACCCATTTGTTACTATCATATTCAGCCCATAGATAAATTAGTTTTATTTTCACTATGTGTAGTTGTAGCCCTCACTATTATAAAAAAATATGTTCTGTTTCACACTTAGTAATTTTAAGTATTATTTCACACTTACTAATTTTAAGTAAAATAATACAGTAACCACTAAATATTTTTGACCATGTGTATTATGTATTATTTAATCCCAGAAGGAAGCCTCAAGTGCCTGATATGTTGTACTCTAATATTTGTTTTATAAATACATGAATAACAATTTGGTTACTGGGTTATGCACATGGTCCTTCAGTCCATTGTTTCACCCAAAAGCAAGTACAATGGCCACATTTTAGAAATATATCTCTCTCAAGTTAACTTTTTGATAATGTCTCTAAGATAACCCATGATTTTTCACTAGGAGGTTATCTAAACTTTTAAGTTCATATTTCAGGTCAATATTTTTTCTATTTTTAGGAATGGTTTTTGTTCAAAGGTAATTGAACAAGGATAAAGTGTTGACATACTCAATCTGGGTTTATAATTAGAGTTCCAAAATGTCTAGTTATAATAGAATTGTCCCAAGTGGGAGGCACTGTCAATATTGTCATTGAACTTTTTCACATATAAAATGTTTACTATTTAATTTTTATTTTTAAATCAGTAGTATTTCATACATGTTCTCATGTATAATGTTATTTGTTTAGTAGCATTTCAACAATCAAATATATCTCATTCCATAAACCTTGGAATATCCCTTATTGATCACCCATGTCAAGATATAATTTGTGTCCCTGAATATTGCTGTCAAATGATGAGGTATGTCTTTGAAGATTCATTTTACCTTATTTTCAAAAGGAAATAAATTATCTTTTAGGATATTGTCCCTCTCAGGTTTTTGATATCATGGTGTGTGCTTTTAAAAATGCATTTTATTTAAAATCTAGTATCAATCTTACTGGAAATAAATAGCTTTGATGTAAAATATAATATTACAGTTTTCTGATAAGTTTGAACATATGTTACAAGTTCCCCTCCCAACTACTTATAATGGAACACTTGACCATGACACCTGTAATTACTTTTCATTTTCAGTTACTTTTGGTTTAAATTTATTTATACTTAAAGTTTGTTGCATTTAGCTTAGGGACTGACATATCTATTTTAGCAATTAAGACTAGATCAGAAATATTACATCAGACTCATGAGGTTATGCATGAAGGTTAGCAGGAGGGGATTTAGTGACTGTGAGACTGGTCCTTCTGCTTTAGTTCCAACACCTGTCATAGAAAGTCTTTACTTCCTAGTTCAGGGCCTTTCTACATCTCATGGGGACTCCAGCAATGAATGAGTTCCATTTCATTTTTCATCATTCCCCCTGAAGTTGATATGTGCTCACATTATTTTGTTTTAATAGTTGCAATATGAAGCAATATTTCGAGAATTCTTTCAAATAATTGCAGATATTCTTGTTTTACATTATATCCAAGCTCAATGAATGATAGCTTTTTAAAGGTTAGTTGCAACAAAGAATTTGAATTTGTACAAGTGAACTTTTTAGTTTCTTTTATACTAGTCTACCCATTACTTTCCACCTCCTTTTTATTGACATGTAATTCACATATAACATTGTGCTACTCTAAGGTGTACAATGTAGTGATTTGACATATGTATATACTGCAAATCAATTGCCATGATAACTTAGGTTACAACTTATCACCTCACATAATTACAGTATTTTTTCTTATAGTGGAAACTTTGTAGGTGCGTTTTTTAGTTTTCAAATAGACAGTCCTCCTAATCGTAGTCATCATGCTGTAGGCCTCACCTACTGCCTCTAGCAACCACCAGTCTGTTCTGTTATTGTAAGTTTGTTTTTTTCACCTTCCACATATAAGTGAGATCATACAGTGTTCATCTTTGTCTTATTTCACTTGAAATTGTTTTTAAGTGTCATTATATAACCTTACTTCAAAAATTCCGGAATAACATGGACCTGGTTTGATGTGCTTAAACAGAAAGCTGCCAATCAGCCTGGTTTCCTGTCACCTAACTTTGTGTGAACATCATTAGTGATTTTCAGCCACACTGTCGGATGTTACAGGGAAGTCTTCACACATTCCTCCCTACTGATCTACTGATGCTATTGGCAAAGTATCTAAATTTTAGTCTTTTAAAATATTAAATATATTTACTTATTTGTTATTGAGAGAGAGAGAGAGAGAGAGAGAGAGAGAGAGAGAGAGATCAATGTATGGTTGCCTTTTACCTGCCTCCAGCTATGGACCTGGCTGGATACCTGGCTTGCAACCTGGTTATGTGCCCTGGCTGGAAATTGAACCAGTGGCCTTTGGGTTTGCAGGCTGGTGCCTTATCCACTTTGCCACTAGCCAGGGCCTAAAAACCTTCTGTTTTAAGCTCTATAATGAAATTCAGCTTTACAACATCTGTTTCTGATAGGGTCCTTCACTCAGGTTAGTTATATTGAGATCTTAAAAGAAGCATTCCCCTTCAGTAGCCAAATATTTTTATTTTAAATAGGCCACCAGCTTATTCTAGACACTGGACATGGAAAAGCTCTATGACAATTTTTTTGGGGGAATGGGGTAAATATTCAAACCCTATTTGTCTTTTCTTTATTATAAAGTGCTCTTTTAAATTCAATTAGCAAGACCTTAGTAGTACTTAAATGACTGACAAAAGACTTACTGATATTTTAATAGGTAAAGCCATCATAGATTTCAGATGGAAATGTTTTCAAAGCTTCATGCTCCCATAATCTCTTTTCTTGGGGAGGGGGATTAAGGTAACATTTTTTCCCTCTCTGTTTGGTTATTTATTTATTTAAAAATTTTATTTATTATTTTTAGAGAGAAGGGTAGGGAGAGAGGGAAAGAGACATCAATGTATGGTTGCCTTTCACCTGCCTCCAGCTGGGGACCTGTCTGGAGACCTGGCTTGCAAACTGGTTGTGTATCCTGGCTGGGAATTGAACCAGTGACTTTTGGGTTTACAGGCCAGCAAAGGTAACACTTTTATTCTGTGTTGGAGGAAATTGGCTTTAATTCAGTTATGGGTTAAGACACATCTGCAATATGGTGTGGCTAGATTAGTAAACCTGTAATTTAGCACTGAAAGTATCTACTATATTTTTTCTCCTCCTGCACTTCTTTATTTTCTCAATGGTTTCTTACTCATTACATTTAATTTGGGCACCATCACAACCACTAAGGGTGGAGTAACTGCTATCTTCTGAGACTGCCTTCCAGGGTGGGCTCTTTTCCTCTCCACTGCAATTATTTACATTTAAACAATATTTTGCCCTCCAGAAAGATTTGAAATTCATGCAAAGATAATTAGGAGTTATATGTATTCTGTTTTCTCTCTAAGTTTTATCAGACAGAGGTTTAGACTAGATCCTTTTTAAATGCTTTGGGCTGGAACACAGCTTCTAAATGTCATTCAGCCACCAAGAGACAATATTTTGAAGATAGTTTAAACTATCAAAACATATATATGAGAGACATGGCTGTATATGATTAGGGGTGTGCCTGATTAAAAAATGAGAATGGAGGAGAGCGGGAACTAGACAGACCAAAAGAGCTCAGTAAAGCCCTATACACAAAAGTTGAACAGGATTAGTCTGGGAATCAGAAGACTTAAAATTATAGTCTGAGGATAGTGAATTTTCCTCTCTTGATATCAGTTCTTTCATGTGTAAAAGCCCAGATTAGGTAATTTTATTGGTTATTTCTAGCTTCATTTCTGTGATAGAAAAAGGTAACCAGTAATGAAAAGTGACCTGAAGGGTCATTTCTGTTATTAAAGAAAAAAGTCACTGAGCAGGAAACATTTTTAGAGGAAAGGAGATAAAAGCCATTCACCTTCCCATTTTTGTATGTAATCTTAATAAGCATATAAAATAAGAATTATGGTATGTGTTAATTCTTTCCTTGCCATGTATCATATGATTTTTATTTTTCTTTTAAAATATTCTATCGATTATGATGTTACAGTCATCCCAATTTTTCTCCTTTGCCCCCCTCCTTCTTGTATTTGAGCCTTGGTCACTGTGGGCAGGTCAGTGGGAGGGATTTATCAGGGCCCCTGCAAGGATCTGACCCCTGACCACCAACCTCTGCCATCTGTGGCAGATCAGCTGTGCCTGGGCAAGGTGGTTGTGCTTTGACATGGTCTGTAGTTGTCCATGGGTGCTTGCTCAGTCTGGTGGGTTTCCCAGGCGGTGCAGGTCAGGGTCAGCCACCACCTGTGATCTGCCTGGGGCCGCCAAAGTACGGAGCAATCTTCAGGTGGCTGCTGTTTGTGCTGAGCTTGGAGGTTCCCAGGTGGAACCAAAATGTGATCTGAAGCTGATTGCTGTTTGTGCTGGCCCTGGAGCTACTTAGCTAGAAATAGGAGGGCTAGGGGCAACTGTAGGTTGGGTGTAGCTGAGCCTTAGCTAAATACCGGGGTGTGGAAAACAGTGTAGGTCAAGTTGATGGGGTCTCAGATATGTGTCCCGCCTGCCTGTTCTGTGGCTGTGTGAGGGGAGGGCTCAGAAAGCGCTTAATGGCCTCTTCCCACCTTTCTGTCTAGCACAGAGCTGTCTCCCCACTCTCCCTAATGGCAGACATTTCAGTTCCTCCTCAAAATGCCACTGGTGCCTTTCCAGCTGTTGGAGCTCAGAGGGAGTGAGTCTGAGCAAGTTAGTGCGGGCCCTTTAGGTGGAAGTGCCAGGAAGTCCAGTAGTTCTTTTCACTCCCTCAAATCCTGCTGTTTTTCACAGCCAGAAGTTATGGGGGCTTATCTTCCTGGCACTGGAGCCCCAGGCTTGGGGACATGGTGTGAGGCTGGGACCCATTGCTCCCGAGATAGTCCTTCTGAACAGGAAGGAACCCCTGTTTAGTCTCTGTGTCCCTGGTTCTTCCAACTCCTACCCTTGGTGTGCTTTTTTTCATTCTGTAGTTGCCAGACTTCCATTCAACTTGATTCTGATGGTTGTGTGTGTTTGTTGGTCTGCAATTTAGTTGTAATTTTGATGTGGTTGTGCACAAAGGCCAGCTGTGTCTACCTGTGCCTCCATCTTCTGTCTAAATTGTGAGACAGTTGTTCTCAAATGGGATCTATGGACCCATAGGGAACCCCAACATTCTTTCAGGGAGCCACAAGATTGAAACTATTTTTGTACTAATACTAGGACATTCATTTCTATTTTGGTGTTTGAAAATTGTAATAATGTTGTAAAAACAATGGCAGGTAAAATTGCTGGTACTTTAGTACAAGTCAATGCAGGAGTGGCAAACTACTTCTAGCAGTTGTATTCCTAAGTACCATGCACTAACTATCCTTCATCATACCCCAGCAAAAGAAGACCAAATTAAATCTAAGATAAACAGAAGAAAAGAACTAGTAATTATGAGCATAAATGAATGATTTCATTTTTAAAAAAGATTTTATTCATTATTTTCAGAGAGAAGGGCAGGGAGGGAGGAAGAAAGGGAGAGAAACATCAGTGTATGGTAGCGTTTTACCTGCCTCCAGCTACAGACCTGGCTGGAGACCTGGCCTGTGACCTGGTTATGTTCTCTGGCTGGGAACCAAACCAACAACCTCTGAGTTCACAGGCCAGTGTCTGTCCAATTAAGCCACCAGCTAGGGCCAAATGAATGATTTTAAAGATAAAAAATCAACAGAGAATGTCAATGAAACTAAAAGCTGGTTCTTTGAAAAGACCAAGAAAATGAAACCTTTAGCCAGACTCATTGTTGACTACAGATAGAGAAAACCCATATAAACAAAGATTCTTAGGGTCCTTCTACAAGTTTTAAGTATGTAAAGAAATTGTAAGACCAAAAATTTGAAATCCGCTCTTCTGTGTGGACTCCTGAAAATTGATAGCTGCACAACCAATTTATTTTTCCTCTGGAAGTACCTTTTCTGTTACCAGCATGTTTTCTCACAATACAGAATTCTGGTAAGAACCATCTGTTTGAAGAGCTGAGCGTTCAGGTCCATCAGAATCCTGGCGATGAACAGAGACCAGTGTTTCAGGCTTGGGGAGAAGGGCCAGAGCTGCCTACTATGACATCCATTTTGGAACAGATTCTTTTTTTTTTTTTTTTAATGGTTTATTTATTTTTAGAAAGGGAAGGGGAGGGAAAAAGAGGGGGAGAGAACATCAATTGAGAGAGAAACATAGATTGGTTGCTTATCGCACATGTCCTGAACATGCAACCCGGGCATGTGTCCTGACTGGGATTTGAACCAGTGACCTTGGCTGTGCAGGACAACTCAACCAACTGAGTCACACCAGTTCTTAAGGCACCTAGAATCTCCCATTCTTTCTTTGGTTAGATTTTAACTTTTTTCATCTTGTTTTTAAATCCTGAAAGCACCCTGGAGGTTTTAAATAGAGCCCTCTGTAGTGGAAACGGTTAATGCAAGGTGGCATATGGAGAGGTAGAAATTATTACCTTTGTCTTTAGGAATTCAAAGGAAGTTCAAGGAGGCCCTCCCCAGAAAATTTATGAGCCATTGGATGCGTTTGCTCAGGCATCAATTTATCTTAGCTCCTGAAGTAACATTGAAACAATAATAAAAGGTAAAACCAACCAGTGGAAATAGGGGTAACGGATTGTATAAATGAAGCATAGCATATGCATTATTGTTGCTAACTGCATGTGAAATGCAGTTAGGCCAGACCATATTGCTCAGTGAAAGCCCTTAGATTACTAGACTGAGCTAAGCTGGCAGGATGCAGGGAGGGGGTGGTGACTTTGGGTGTGCAGGCCATTTTTTACCTCCTGGGAATAAATTCTGGTTGGGAGCACATCATAAATTATAAGCGTGTCCTGTCCATGGCTGAAGCCTCACTTGTTAGTTTCTTCCTTCCTCTTTTGTTTTTGTAAAGGACTTAATGAAATGCTAAATTAAGTGACACTTGCTGTTCCTTTGATGTAGCTAGAACAAACCCTCATGAAGATTCTCGGTGTGACCATGGAAGCAGATAAAAAGTCGCTGCTCTAGCCTGAACGGCAAACTCTGAACTGGGCTCTAGGCGGGCAATGCAAGAAGCTAGAAGAAACTAGTTCCTTCTCCATCTGGGGCCTGTAGTGAGTAGGGCCTCTGTGGTATAGCCGAGCATTAGCAAGAGTGGAATTCATAAACTCTTCTAACGGAGAAAGCACGCTAGCAGAGGGCAGGCACAGAGTAGTAATAGGTTAGCCTGGGTATAACAAGGACGAGTGATTTTAAAAAATACATTTACCGATTTTAGAGAGAGAGGAAGTGGGGGGATAGAGGGAGAAACATCGATGTGGAAGCAGAACATGGATTGGTTGCCTACCTTACACACTCTGACTGGGGATTGAACCTACAACCTAGGTACCCTGAGGGAGACTCGAACCCCAACATTTTGGTGTATGCTTCATTTGGGGAGATGCTCTAACCTACTCAGCCACATGGCCAGGGCTGGAATGACATGTTTTTAAAGAGCTATTTAAATTATAAAAAATTTAAACACAAAAATGATCGGACAATAATTTGATAGTCTTCTCTGTTATCATTGTGCTTATTGCAAAAGTGTTAATATTTGGCTTTCTCTTCTTCACAATCTTGACCTTTTCTGAGCATGCATTCTTGTTTGTTTGTTTGTTTGTAAAGATAGGATTATACAGAACATGATGATGCCATATAATCTCTCAACCTCAAATCTGCTTCTTTCCAATTCTCTCCCATCTCTGTGAATACAACACCTTAGCTAGTAGATGTTAGATATCCAGTCAGAAGACAATGCCATTTTTAACATCTTTTCCCTCTTTCCTCAAATCCAGTCCATCTCAAGCCAAGACCTGTTGATTTTATTGCTAAAATGCCTTCCAGATCCAGCGAGTTATTTTCGGGTGCGTTGCAGCTGTGACTGTCAGTAGTCCATTCCCATCGCTTTTCATTGGACTGTGCAAGAACCTTTCAACTGGATGGATGCCCATGGGCACTTTACCACCAAACTAGTCTCCACACCAAAGCCAGAGTGACCTGCATGAGCCACATATTTGATTCTAAAACCGTTCCAAAGGCTTCCGATCACACTTCAGATGAAGATCAAACTATCGTACATTTTGAGGCAAGATTGCACATTTGTAGCATCACCTTGCATCACGCTGTAACCCATATATTTGCTGTATGCCGCACCCTGCAGGGCTCCTGCAAGCACCCTTTGGTGCCCGTAAAGCAGCACCCTTGCTTCTGTTGCACCACGATGAACTTGTCTGTCTGTCCGAGCCAGGCCAGGCCACACTGCCTCTGACCCCCTGTCTGTTTTCCAGCTCCTGGGTTTTTTGTATGCTCTCAGATATGCACTTCCCTTTCTACCATGGATGTTTTACTCTTAGTCTCTTTTCTTCCCTGGATGTGCTTCTACTGCCTCTTTTTCAGTAAACTGAAAACCACCTTCCAAATCTCTGCTTAGTCCTTGGACCTTCAGTTGGGTCATGTACCCTTATTACACTCAGGAACAGGTCCATGTAGGTCCTTTGTATCATGTAATTATTTGACTGGTATTTGTCACTCTCACTGGGATGTGAAAGGTGGGCAGTGCATCTGGCACATTATATTGGACATAGGTGGCACATAGAGGGGGACTACTAAATGTTGTCAATGGACAGATTTACAACGTTAGGACCCCTTTTTTCACATGTGAATGGATTATTTATGCTCTTCTACCGTATGCTTTGGCTGGTTGTATGTAGTTCACAACGCACGTATTGAATAGCGAACTGATCTTGCATGTTGGACATACTCATTGTTTCCAGATTTCCAGCACTGTTCATATTGCCTCATTTCAAGAGACAGGAGTATGTTTCCTAGAGTTCTATAAAGGTAAGAGAAAGTTGTTTAGATGGGAAGAAGAGAATGTTAAAAGGCATAGTTAGGAGGTTGCCAGAAATTAGCAGGGAACTGGGCTTGGCAGGGTCAGAAGGAACTGGGACATATAATCAAAAGCAGGCTTCTTCTGAAGAGGAAATAAGGAGAAAAATGACAATTAGTGGAAAGCCTTTAAGTCTGGAGTGCAGCATTTGGTTTCTGCCATATTGCTAAGTTCAACTACACTGCCTGGTTTGGGAGGAATATAATATGTGTAGATGCTCCTGATTTAATTATAATTATATTTTTATCTTCTCTCCTCATTATGTAACATCATCTTTTTTTCATCTACTATGTCCAATTTAGGACTATAAAGATATATTGAATATAAAAAAGCAGCAGTAGCAGATATAGCCAATATAGAAATGAAATTTAGGACTCTCTTTATCAGCCAAACATCAAATACTAACATTATCCTTAGTGAGTGAAACAATCTTAATGTGGTAAAGATCAGAGTTGTACCAGTTGGTCAAGGAGAATTAAAAGTATCAGAATTTAATGAGCATCTACAAACATTGGATTCATGAACATATGGGAAGCAGGACACCCTGGTGTTTTGTGGGAACGTGTTAGAAGGAAAGTCATGGCTCCAATAGCGAAAGTATCACAAGACTGGCTCAGAATGGAAAAACAGCTCTGAGCTGTTTCAGTTTTTAAAGCTTATCTGTTATCACAGGAAAGAGTACCCTGGACAACAATGGTAGTTAAAGGAATATTCTTTTGCACAGACATCTAAATAAAGTTGGCTGCGCATTCCAAAAAACTCAATACAACTGATTTGATCGATAAAGAAATCTATTACCGCTATAACTGGACAGGGTGAGGTAGGGTAGGCTATAAAAGATGTTTGTTTGGTGGTTCAATGATGTCATGCAGGATTGTTTTTCTATTTCCCTTTTTTTGCCATTGCAATCACAAAACAATGCTAGCGATTCTAGGCTTCACATGTAGACAGGATGGATAACGAAAGATAATGCATCTTCCTACAACAGTGAATAGGTACAGGGGAGATATTCCTTTGAGTTCTGCCCAACGAATACCTACTTAGTATATCTTAAAAGTAAATATATATATTACAAGCCAGTTCTTGATCTAACTGTTGGAAAAGGGATGAGCCATTGTTAGTTTAAAAGAATCATTAGGGGTAAATTTGACTTGTAGTCAACCACAAGTATGTTAATGTAATATGGCAAATAATATACATTTAAATAGAAAGAAACTTATTGGAATTCTGATGAGTGAAGATGAAGTATGGTAGGGTTGATGAGAATTAATTCACATGTGTAGATTTCTTTGTTAAAGGGATGTGACTTAAATTTTTATGACTTTTCATAATATGGGTATTTTGGCAGTGTTATTTTAATTATTTCCAAACTTTTTTTGGTTTGTTTCTTCAAATCTAATCTATTTTCAAATCATTGATAAAAGGGATTTACTTTTATCTATTCCAGAGCTAGAATAATGTACAAGCCAGAGAGAAGTATGTCTTCGCGGATTTTCTATGCAGTGACAGATGTTAAAAAAATAAAAAAGCAGCCCTGGCTGGTAGCACAGTGGATAAGGCGCCGGCCTGTGAACCCAAAGGTCGCAGGTTCGATTCCCCAGCCAGGGCACATAACCAGGTTGCAAACCAGGTCTCCAGTCAGGTCTGTGGCTGGAGGCAGGTGAAATGCAACCATACATTGATATATCTCTCTCCCTCTCTGCCTCTCTCACTTCCCCTCTTTCCAAAAATAATGAAATTAAAAAAATTAAAAATATATAATTTTAAATATTGATAGTTATCTTAAAAATCACACTGATAGTTATCTTAAAAATCACTATCACATGAGGCACTCAAGTAGCTACTCCTTCTGACATCTCAGTAATGGTACATACCAATTGTACTTAAAATAAACTATTACCATTTGCCTGTGATTACACTTTGGCTGAAAGTAGCATTTGCCTGTGAAGAGCTACCAGTATGCTGTGGCACGTGGCTTGAGAAGCACTAGCTCGCTGACCCTGGGCCAATTGTTTAACCTCTTCTTATGGCCCAGTGTCTTCCTCTCAAGATGAGGTAGTGATGTTACCTACTTAGGGCATTTCCCAGAAGATTCTCTCTGTAAGGAGTGTCAAACCATGCCTGGTACCAATAAGTGGAGTGTGTGTATAACATGAATCACATGAAGTTTAATAAAAGAAACACATCTTGCTAACCAGGCCAGGAACTGGGGCTCTGCACTTGTTCTCTCCCATTGCATGTGAAGGTCAGGCACAGACTTCAGAGCCATGTAGCTGCATGTCCTCATGTTAAATGGGAAGAAATGAAGCTGAGAGAGGTGCTGCAGCGTTTCACCTGAGGTCTTTCTCCTGCCCATGCACTGCTCTTTATATAATGTTACATTCTGCCACAATTTCCTTCATTTATGTTTTAAGTAAAACAGAAAGCTACCTCCACCTGAGGGCCACTTGATAAAGATCTATTATCCCTCTCCCTGGTGTGGTGTGGCAGTTACCACTTTGCTCTCCCACGAGGGTCTCGATATGCAGTTCTTTGCTCAGAAGTGTGTATCTTCAGAGCCCGAAGGCTGCGATTACCTCAGTGAGCAGTTCACAGGGTGTTTTTAGTTAAACTCCTAATTAGCCTTCTATAGCTAATGAGCTTGTGGGTTAGAAATCTACTCATTATTATGAATGATAGGGCCAGTGCTTAAAATTTGCCAGTTTTGCACTAAGACATAATTATTTATGAAAAGGCCTTGCCCCAGAACTGGAAATTATAATAATTAGATTTACTTTTTTTCTGTGGCTTTTGTATTTTATTCCCCCAGGGAAACATGTGGAGAGGGTACTAATTACTAGTAAAGTTTCCTGCCCAGGCAGACCAGAAAGTCAGGAGGCTAAACCCTGGAACTTTTAGCCACCATGCAGCACATGTCTGTAGAAAGGAGTGATCCTCAGAGGGTTTCTGTCTGCTCCCGATAGATTGATAGGTTTACGCTACCTAATGTTACCTGCTGAGGTGCCTTGGGGCTTCGTTTCTCCAGAAAGCAATAGATGGTTTTGTAAGATGCTGTTAAAAAATGCTTCAATAGATACAACAGACTTGTTTCCAAAAGTTTATAAACTTGGTCAAATCTGGGCCATGAGTAATTTTAAAACAGGAAACGAACGTGGGAATTATCCCTTCTGGCCAGGACACGGAGGGTCGTGGTGAAGCGTGGGCTGGCCCAAGAGCCCTACAGCGATGGCACATCACAAACAGAGACACACGCACTTATTTCCCCAACCTGGATCAAATTCGTTCAATTTTTATAAAAATTCAATAGTGCAACATGCTTTCATTAAGCTTAATGAAAAATTTCATTTTAAAAATCCCACTACTAAGATGAAAAGATATTGCTGGTGGTCTTTGTGGCTGAAGGTGGTGTTTCTGAATTTTAACACAATAATGCAATAAAATGAGAATTTGGGGAAATCCTTAGAGACTATCGGTCTAAGTTAATACATTTATTTTATTGTAATTAATATATTTTACTCATTTTGCTGTTACAGTTGTCCCAATATCCCCCTTTTGCCCCCCTCCACCCAGTACCCCATTTCCTCCAGCAATGCCCCCCTTAGTTCATGTCCATGGGTCATGCATATAAGTTCTTTGCCTTCTTTATTTCCTTTGTTATTTTTTTTTATTTAATTTTATTGTTGTAGTATTACATCCATCCCCTTTTTGCTCCCCTCTGTCCCCTCCCCCCCCCCCATTCCCCCCAAAGTCAATCCCACCTGTTGTCCATGTCCATGGTTCCTTTATACTAGGTTCTTGTCTAAGCTGCTCCCCTTCTTTGCCTCTACCTCCCCCTCCCCCCTCCCCCGTTCCCCTGACCACTGAAGGCCTATTCCTTGTATTCATATACTTGGTTCTGTTTTGCTTCCTTTGTTCTTTTTAGCATCCCCCTGTCTATTCTGTAACCACCAATGTGTACTTTTTTATTTTTCCTTTCACATCCAGACAATTCACCATTTACTGCCTTCTGTCAGCTTCTCAAATCATATTAATACAAAGTTTTCATT